>CANYLF010545890.1:0-13057 GCA_948193215.1 Bocquillonia castaneifolia | reverse complement strand
AGTGAATTTGTCAAAATTTGTTACTACAAAATTAAATATAGTAATAAAATGAAGTATTTTCATAAATCTTGAGATGCTTTAGGTTGGATTATAAATTTAGTTAAGCAATTCCTGGTTTATGTTAAAAAGAACTAAAAAAATGTTAACAAGAATAATACGAATAACTTTAATTATAAAATTATATTTTAATGAATGACATATACTAAATGTCATAACAAATGTCATAAAATAATTATAGTGACATTTTTTGTTTATGTTACTAACACATAATTAATGACGATCAAATTTGGTGGTTTATTTTCAAAAAAATAAGACGATTCTAAAGATATTATAATAATGGCGTTTTCTAAACAATGTCCCTTTAGATATATCTTAAAATCTAAAGTAATGTTTATAAAAATTATCACTATAAATATGTCATAAAAGTATATTTTTGTTGTAGTGTGTGTGTATATTCACTTCTATCTTTGGTACTTTGGTTCGATTTCCGGTATAGATATTTAAAAATATCCAGAACCGTACCAAATAAATTTTCGGTATGGCTTGGTTTGGATAAAGTCAAACGATCAATAGGAAATTCCGGTTATGGACACTTTTAATTTGGGGTTTTCGGTTTGGTTCGGATCCTCTATAATCCATGCTCAGCCTTATATGCAAGTTATATAACAATAGGAAAAAAAATAACGGCCTATCTAATCATCTCACGACCTATCTAATCATCTTATAGAATCTTAAGATTAGTTTTTTAGCATAATTTTTTTTGATAAGTGATAAGGAATTTTATTAGGGGATCATAAGAAATGGTCTTAATCACTGAAACAAAAATGTCTCAGGACAACGGATTGCATCATCAGTTATACAATTTAAAGGAAATACAAGCTTCACTAAGAAAAAAAGCATTATAAATTGCTTTATATAAGAAATCAAAATGATCTTCAGTTTGCTTAATAATGTAATTGTTCTCGTACTTCCATATCTCCCAAGCCAGAAGCATCCAAAGAGTTTTCTAAAATTCTCTTTGGTGAATAATTGAGACTAAATTGAACCAAAGAAGATAAAAGTCGCACACTATTTTTGGAAAAACAAAAGGAACGTCTGTCCACACTAGAGCCTGTAATCAAATGTTACGTACAAAGCCACAATGCATGATAATATGAGGTTAAGTTTCAACCTCCTTACAAAAATGACAACCTGCTTGATAAATAATAATTAAATGTCATTGGTGCAGAAAAAATCTGGAGGGCAGCGCATTATGCAAGGCATTCCAAGTAAAAAATTTGACTTTGAGCATTGCACAAGACCTTCAAACATCAACAAATAAATTTGAATTATGAATAGAAGACTTACCAAAGAAGGCCTTAGTCCATGATTTTGTAGTATACAAGCATGATTTCTCACGAGTCCATACTATGAAATCTCATATATCAAAGTGCAAAACTAGAAATTTGATTTCATAATTATTGAAGAGATGCTAGGTTAGTCATTCGTAAACTCCTAAACCATGCAGGCCTACCATTGAAAGCCGAGACCTATTGACTACCATCTTTGACAGAAACATTTTTTCCATAGCAAGATCAAATAAAGTTGGATAAGTGACAGCCAAAGGGGAGTTATTAAGCCATGAATCCTTCCAAAAGGAGGTGGAGCCACCATCGCCTAGCTTAAATTGAATGTTACCCAAGAACAAGCACCAAAAGGAGTCATTTAGCAAGCCAAGTTACTTTGTACCTCTCCAAAGAGGTGATAGATGTTGACTGTCCTTTTCTTTAAGTTGATGCCATGAGTAGATACCTGAACAACTATGGACAACTTGTAACCACATAAAAGAAGGAACATCAAATCTAAGCTTTTATAGCGATTTAAGGAGAAGACTTACATTCTCACACGTAAAAAGCAAATAATATGACCTCTATGAGAAAAGGGAGTGCAAACAGTCAACCATGGTACTTTATATAAACCTCGTCCTATTGGGACTCCTTTCCATAAATTATATATCTCTCTAACATATTAGCCACTAAAATAGGATTAGGGTAGAGAGAAAGTAAGTAAATAAGGAGACTAGCAATCACTGATTTAATAAGAGTTAGACTTCCTGCATATGAAAGAGTACTACCTTTCCAAAGGACTAATTTTTTTTCATGAAATTGGAAACCAAAGGATCCCAATCCTTTACTCATAGAGTCTTTTGAGAGAGTGGCAAGCTGAAGTATTTAAATGGTAATGTCTCTACTTTACAAGAAATTAAAGAAGCATAATAATCTGTAAATAAATCTAAAAAAT
Source organism: Bocquillonia castaneifolia (assembly GCA_948193215.1). Taxonomy (NCBI): domain Eukaryota; kingdom Viridiplantae; phylum Streptophyta; class Magnoliopsida; order Malpighiales; family Euphorbiaceae; genus Bocquillonia; species Bocquillonia castaneifolia. The sequence continues at coordinate 10,777 of CANYLF010545890.1, read as the reverse complement.
AAATACCAATAAGTGAAATCTTTGAGAAGTAAATGGACAACCTCGAAACCAAATGGAAACAACGAACTAATCCGACTATATTAAAGAGCACCTCAGAATCTACTGCCATAAGGCAAAGAGTGTGAAATCCCTTAGCACCAAGAGGGGGGTGAATTGGTTGGTAATTAAAAAATTAAAATTTAATAGAATAATCAACCACAAGACAAAGGATTTATAGTGGTTCGGACACAACAAGTCCCCAAGAGCTAGCTTTACAAGGAAATCAAATGAGCACACAAGGCTCTTATAATCAACAAAAATGAATGATATTGAAAAATTAGGGTTTCTAACTCAATCTAACTAATATACAACAAATTGATGATTAGAGAGTTGTCGATTACCTTAGAAATGAGTTACTTGAGCTTTTATACCCTTAGATGTTCTCATGACCGTTGGAGCTTCATTTAATTAAAATATGATCGTTTGCCCACTTTTTCTTCTTTTAAAATCATGCTTTTAATGCTTTTGATAAAGCACAACAATTATTGTTGAATTCACAACGATCGTTGTTGATTTTACAACGAACTCATTGTGGCGTTCATTGTGGATGCTCTTTGTTCGCGTGTCTTTCTACTTCTTTTGAAAAATCAGTCTCTGATCAATAACGATCATTGTTGATTTTACAACGACCATTGTTGATTCCACAATGATCATTGTGAATCTGAAACTAATTTTTAAAGCTGAAATCAACCTAAACAAATCAAATGTTAAATACATTGACTTAGGATAATAATCAACATCAAAACAAGTGCTAAGTGCCCAAATAGGTCAACAATCTTCCCCTTTTTGATGTTGACAAATTCTAAGGCAATTTTGGTAAGAATTTGAGGCAAAATGCTCAAACTCCCCCTTAATCAAAGCATATTAAATTTTGTAAAAATTTACATGGTTTTGTTTATAAAACAAAAAATACAAAACCTGTTTTAAAAACAAGTATAGCCAAATGAACAAGCTAAGGGATGTATATTTAGATGAATAGAAGAACATATAGATGAATAGAAGAACATACATCCTTAAAAGCAAACCACAACAAAAATTGACACAACATTTCTCCCCCTTTGTCAACATAAAAAAGGAAGAGATGGATACAAAATGCATCACACTCAAGTCTAAACATCTAATAAGTGTCCAAAGAGGTTTAAAACAATGCATAAAAGTTCTAAAAATGCAATGTCATTTAAAAATGAAACCATAAAATGGACACAACGAATCAAGAAAATGCATTTTGTTCAAATATTTAAAGATTTTAATGCATTTTATGGTCCAAAAACTTTTTTAATTTGCAAAATATGACTTAAGAGTACAAAGGAGTTTTGAAACATAAAAAATATGCACTTTGGGGCATGGATGTTCGTATTATGTATATGAATAGATATATGAATAATTGAAATTCAAGATTAAAGCAATTATTATGCAATTTTCACTTAAGCATTTCAATTATATTCAAAAAGACATGAAAAGAATACATTATCATACATACACAAGCACAACCATCAAAACACACACAATTGATACTAATTGAAATTGAAGAGAAGTTGGTTTGAATTACCAATTGTGATGCCTTAAAGATGGTGTATAATAATTATTTTTACTTTCCTTGTCGGGTTTAGCAACTTTTCAAATGCCCTAAGCTCCTCCTTAAAATTTATCTTGTTGCTTCTTCCTTGAAATGTGCTTTGAGAATCCACCATGGATATGTAATTTGTTGTTTGGCCTTGTGGATTTCAAGCACACCTATCAACAAAAAGAGAATAAAGATTTAGGTACCCAAAAATACTTGGGTCCTTGGGGATTAGTTTTGAGTTGGTCCATTGGAATTAACTTCAATTGGACCTTCCTTACATGGCAATGAATATTAATATGGCCATGTTCCATACAATATAAGCATTGAGCTCTAGCAAACCTATTGGTATGAAACTTTGGCTTGCCTTTGAATGAGCCATGATTATGAGCCTTAGGCTTGGATGTAATCTTAGCCTTTGGCCCCTCTGGGTTCCCTTTAGGTTTGGGACCCTTTGAATTCCCCTTAGGCTTATGATTGACCTTTACCTTTGGTTTACTCTCCTCAAGCTTCTTAGGCTTATTATGATGAATGTGATTAGGCTTCCCTTTGATTGATACCTTTAAAGCTTTAGGTTCATTCATAGGGGCATCCAATGAAGACGTTTGCACATTGGAGGATTTCACAAATGCAATGGGTTTAGTTAATGAAGTTGATGCTACTTCATAACCAAGACCATACTTTGTGGAAGTTGATCTTTGAGACATTAAAAGGTTGTCCAAATCTCCCTTCCCTTTGTGAATTTTGGAGATAGTGTTGTTCACACTTTCTAGCTCTTTCTTCAATTTCTCATTCTCCTTTTCAAGAGTCCCTATTGAAGATTGAGTAATCAAATTATCTTGTAAGCTTTTCTTAAGTTCATCATTAGAGGACTTAAGAGAGTTTATAATCAATTTGAGATTCTCTAATTCCTTTTCATGATTAGTGCACTTATCTTTATAAATCTTGATTTTTGACAAAAATAAAGTGCACTTTTCATTTAAAGTCTCAATCATTTTAAGCTTTTCACATTCATCATCATCATTATCATTATCACTATAATGGGAAGATTGATACATTACCTCATGTGAAGAGTCCTCAAAGGCCATGAAGTAAAGGTTGGCTCTTTCACTTTACTTGCTTGAGTCGAAGTCGGTTTCTAATACATCCCATTGAGCCCTATAGCCCTTGTGCCTATCCCATTACTCATTTTTGAGTTTGAAACACTCACTCTTCACATGACCACTTCTCCCACATTCAAAGGATACAAGCTTATTTTTCTCCTTCAAGTATCTCTTGAAGTTGTCTTTACCTCCTTTCTTCATAAAGTAGTCTATTTTCTTCATCAAGATGCCATACTTGTTGGCCAACTTCTCTTCATCGCTTTCATCTTGTTGGCTCTCACTTTCGCTTGACTTATCTTGAAGCCTATGATGATGATGATGGCTCCTTTTATTATGATGATAAAGCTTCTCCTCTTTTTGAGCTTTGAAGGCCAATGACTTTGTCTTGGCTACATTCTAATCTTCATCATTTTTAATCTCATAGGTTAGAAGCTTCCCTATGAGTTCATCATGTGCCAATATTGAGAGATCATTAGCTTCCTTGATAGATGTCACTTTTGATTCCTAAAACGTCTTAGGAAGAGCTCTAAGAATTTTATGATTGATGTCGGCTTTGGAATATATTTTTCCAAGCTTCTTGAGGTTGGTGATGATATCCATGATTCTATTCATCATATTCGTCACCCTTTCATGAGGCTTGCACATGGATGTCTCATTTGACATTTTTGTTGTCTCACTTGTGATGTGCCTTCATGATAATTTTGTAGAGTTTCCCATACATCTTTTGCACTATCACATCTTTGAATGCTACAACATTCCTCTCTTGTAAGAGAGCTTATAAGAACAGATACGGCATTTCTATTCTTGGAATTGGCCTCTCTTTACTCTTTAGTCCATTTCTTTCTTGGAATGAGAACCTCTTTATCTCTTTCCTTCTTCATTGGGTGACTCCAACCATCAAGAACAACATGCCAAAGCTCATTGGTGTGACTATCAAGGTAGAATTCCATCTTGTGCTTCCATAGTAGATAATCGGTGCCATCAAAGAATGGTTTTAAACCACTTATGCTTATCGCTTGTGCCATTAGAATCAACCTTGACCACTCAAGGATGAAAACTTCAAGCTCCAAGCTTTGATACCAATTGAAATACATTAGCACCAAGAGGGGGGGGGGGGGGTGAATTGGTTGGTAATTAAAAAATTAAAACTTAATAGAACAATCAACCACAAGACATAGGATTTATAGTGGTTTGGACACAACAAATCCTACATCCACTCCTCAATCTCCAATTGGGTATTCCACTATCAATGATCCTTTTACCGGATTCAAGATCAAAACCTAAGTGTTTTCTTTGGCTCACACTCAAACCTTTACAAAGAGTTTTTCTCTTAGGCTCACTCAAAACTTAGTGTTTACAAGGCTAACACAAACCTTTACGATGTTGTTTTCTTAAGGCTTAACCCGCAAAATCTACCCAAGTATTTCTCTCTCTAGAAACCCTTGTCCCAAGTGTTTTTCTTTAGGCTAACACTTAAATATTTGACAAATTAATTCCTAAACCTTGCTCCTCAAGAGATAACTTTACAAGGAAATCAAATGAGCACACAAGGCTCTTACAATCAACAAAAATGAATGATAATGAAAAATTAGGGTTTCTAACTCAATCTAACTAATATACAACAAATTGATGATTAGAGAGTTATTGATTACCTTAGAAATGAGTTAGACTTGAGCTTTTATACCCTTAGGTGTTCTCATGACCGTTGGAGCTTCATTTAAGGAAAATATGACCGTTTGCCCAATTTTTCTTCTTTTAAAATTGTGCTTTTAATGTTTTTGATAAAGCACAATGATCGGTATTGAATTTACAATGATCATTGTTGATTTTACAATGAACTCATTATGCCGTTCATTGTTGATACTGTTCGTTAATGTGTCTTTCTGTTTCTTTTGAAAAACTAGTCTTTGATCAATAACGAACATTGTTGATTTAACAACGATCATTGTTGATTCTACAACGATCATTGTGAATCTGAAACTCATTTTTAAAGCCTTAAACAAATCAAATGTTAAATACATTGACTTAGGATAATAATCAACATCAAAACAAGTGTTAAGTGCCTTAATAGGTCAACAGAGTGTCGTCTGTAAATTGGAAGAGAGATATGCATTGACCATTAGGATCCAGATGTATTCCTTCAATAAACTAGAGATGCATTGCCCTATCAAATAGCCTTTTTAGACCTTCAATAGATATCACAAATAAGAATGGTCAAGGAGGATCGTTCCCCTATGAATAGGAATTGGAGTAGATGGAGTACCATTTATATAAAAAGATGTGGAGGAGTCAATTAAATAATTCTGAATCCAATTAATCCAAGTTGAAGAGAAACCCATATGCATCATAACATTGAAAAGATAATGCCATGAAACATTATCAAAAGCCTTTTTAAAGTCGAGTTTCAAAAGAAACGAAGGCTGCTTAGAAGACTAAACTTTGTGGACAATTTCGGAGGCTAGAAAAGTACACTCATGTATGTTTTTGCCCTTGATAAAACCAAATGGAAAAAAATACACCAATGTGCCTAAACTTGTCCAAAATAGTCAATTGAGTGCTTGAACGTGTTGTTTGTTCAATTGAGTGCCTGAACTTTTTAAAACCATTCAACTAGATACTTATTCTACTTTTCTGATCGTTGGCGTGTTGACTATACACAAGTGGGCCCCACTTGAGATGATGTGTCTTACCACGTCAATTTTTAACACTTAAATTGATAAAACTGACCTTATATGAAAAAAAAGACAAAAAAAAAAAACCTCCTTCATTCATTATCTATTCCTCACTTAATAAACCAAATTTAGGGTTCAATTAAATAAAAAAATCAAAAGAGAGAGATTGACTAGCTTCCTTATCTGATAATACAAATGAAAAAAATTATTTTGATAATAATATATCAAATAATTTTTTAAAAAAATGATACAAAAATAACTAAAAAATTATAAGTTAAATAAAAATATAATAATACTTAGAAGCATATATTTATCATTTTAATTTAATTAATTATAAAATAACATAAAAAAATTAGAAGAAAAAGGGGTAAATAGATGAAGTGAAAGGGACGGGTAATTCAAAAGAATCATAAGAAAAAAAGCGAATAGGTACTTATGTGATTATTATATAAGGGGAATGGTACCCTTTCTCATAAAAAAAAAACATGAATTCTATTTTAAAATCTCTAAAGAAAAAGAAAATTAATTCCTCCAACCTTCTCCATTTCTCAAATCCTCTGCGTTTCTTTGCAGAATAAAAAAATGGATGTTACTGATATGAAAGAAGTAGAACCTCTAATTCTTCTATCCATTTGTTTATCTACTGCTCTACAACACCAAGAAGATCATAATTCATACGATTCATCTTTTTGTTTGTCTTCTCCAGAATAATACTTTCAAGATATTCCAGTGCTAAGTCCTTGGATTCTTCTGCTCAAGAACTTTTCTTTCCTTGATGATGGTGTGAGGTTAGAAGTTCAGTTACAAGAAAAGAACTTGACTTATTCAGTTCTTGAAGATTTGGCTCTTGTTGAAGAATTTGATAAATTTGGAGTCCTTGAGGAGTCAAGAAGAAGGATAATGATGAAGAGAAAGATGAAACTCAATACTACTACAGGAATCTTAGGTGGCTTTAAAGGAGCTGATAACTGTATTAAAGGCTTACTGAATATTGAAGAAGTGATTAGTGCTGTTCCAGATGTCAAAACTGGTAATGGTGGTATAAAGAAGCAACAAGCTGATGATTGAAAGAAGATAAACGGCCAAGTAGAAAGGGCAGTGATTCGGCTTCTTCTACTCAAGAACTTCCCTTTCTTGATGATGGGTCTGTGACTTTAGATGTTGAGTTACAAGAAAAGAACCAGCCTTATTCAGTTCAAGAAAAGGCATTTGCAAAAAACATCAGTGATTTCACTTTCCCTATCTGGATGATTTCGTTTCTTTGTCTATTTGATTATGTGCCTTTGGGCAATGGGACTGACGTGACAGTTGATGAATTGAAAAGCAAAACTAGTGAAGTTGAAGAGGTTTCTTATCAAGATTTAAAAGACTTGTAACAGAACAGAAATCAAACAGATAATGGTGTTGGTGCTCTTCAGATATCTTTGAAGAAGGAAAGAGAAAGAGGATGAGGTTGGCCTTAATATTACAAGGGCCAACTCATGGTCTTACGAAAGCTAAGAAAGAGAGTTATTTGGCCCAGCTAGGCCAAATAAAATGCCCCATTTTGGAACAAATGGCTGATCTAAAGCAAAAGAGAAGGCACTGGAGCAATTTACCCTAATCATTATGAAGGTTATATCGAAGGATCTAAAATTAAAAAAACAAAACGGTAAGATTGATGAATTTATACAATTGATTGATAGCGGCTTCGACAAGTTTACTAAGTGTCTAATGCAATGCATATTGAATAGAAAATAGGAAGCATAATTAGTGATTTTATGTGCACTTTTTGGCATATTTGCATCGGTTTTGTACTTATTTTATATGCTTTTTATGTCTCTAATGATTTTTAAAATTTTCTCCAAACCTAAATGTTTTTGAGAGGATTTTTAAGTTAATTGAAGGTTTTAGGATCACTTGAAGACATACAATATATTTTACTAACTTTTGGTATAAGGCATGGAAAATTAATGAGAAAGCTACATATCGAGTGACTTTGATAATTAATTCAAGAAAATGTTGATATCATTTTGTTATGAGAAGCTCCAGATTATAAGCTTATTTTGTCTATTTCCCAAAGGAAAAAGAATCACTTAATTTGGTTTCAAGATGAAAAAAGTTATGATGTAAACATTGTTGGTCACTTAGATAGTAGGTCTAAACTGTGTACCGAAATGTCTTGTCCATTTTGAAGGTCTAAATGAAGATATTTGATCAAGTTAAGAAATTATAGAAAAGATCTTGAACTATAAAATGGACTCAAGAATCAGGTCAACTAGAGTTTTGTAGTCAAAGATATCAATGGTCAAAGTTGGTCATATTGTTGGAATATTGGAGGAGTCACAATACCTCTTCAGAGTAGCTTGCACCTTTTTAACCATAACTTCTTCCACAAGCCTCGAATTGAGTTGATTTAAGTACCATTAGAAATCTAAGAGAAAGGAATACAACTTTTATGTTTTAAATATTTTAAAATTTTATCATCTCAAATGATGAAAATGCCCTTAAAGTTTTTGGAGTAGTAGTGGGTAGTTATTGGTGAATAGCTGGGAACCCTTTGGAAGAAATACAAATTTATCTGACCTTAGGGGGTATAAAAAGTGGAAGTTATTTTTGGAAACACATTATAAATCATTAGAAAAATTAGAGAGAATTTTACTTTCAAGTTTTTAGAGAATACAAGACAATTTCTTCAAGGCACAAGGATTACATCAAGAGTAGTCTATTTTTGCAAGAAGATTGTGAAGAAGGGTAGTGAGGGCTCAATTTTTTCTATCTTTTCTCTATTTTCTCTTGTGTTTTTGATGTTAACATTTTTATATCTTGTGATTATAGGGCTGGTCAAGATGTATCAAGGTTAATTACCTAAGGGATTAGAGTTACAATTCATAGTGTGTATTTATGAACTATATTTGTTGTTAATGCAATGTGTGGTTTGATTTGATTATGATTTGGTTCTTAATCTTGCTTTACATGCTTGATCACCGTATGTAGTTTATTAGTTAAAGATTCACAACGAGAGTTGGCTTTCTTAATGGAAAAACAATTATAATCACTTAAGTTATAAGACTTTTGAATATACTTCCAAAGGGGTAAAAAGGATTGGAAAAAAATTCATGGTTTTATCTATCTCTATAATGACATGAGAATGCTTGTAGGCTCTAGATGAAATACAATAATTAACAATGAGAGTTGCTTTTAATGACCTTAGGTTAATCCTCCAATCAACCATCCATTCTAATAAATTATGAATTAGAGAAGTCATAAAATGTTCATTTATTACATTATGATTTATAATTCCAATTCCGATTTCTTTGATTGTTTCTGTAACTTAAATTTAGTTGTAGTAATTTTTAATTATTTTAATTTTTGTTAGATTTAGTTTAGAATTAGAATTAATTAAGTGAATATAAAACCATAAATTTCATTTTAATATAATTGGTGAGCCTAAATAATTTAGTATATATCCTAATTAATATTTAATTCCTCGAATTTCCTGTGTTCGACACCCTATTCATTCTATACTAAGTCCTTAGAGACCAGGGTTGTAAATTTACCCTTATCAGCGTCTCGGGATGCGGCTTTGTGCTACGGACCTCTTAGTGGGGAGTGAAGCTAGGATGATAGAGGATGAATTACAATATATAAAGAGCAGTAAAGACATGTGGCTGAAAGATGTTGAATTGCAGTAAACACCAAGCTAAAAAAAAGAAACTTTTGCTTAAAGTAGCCAGGAGTCTTCTAAGGTCAAAGTCCATAGATTTATGGTTATAAGCAATCATGCATACACAAGATGAAGATGAGAAGAAGAGCATGGTTGAAGAAGCCATAGCTTTAGGGTGTTCAAAGGTCCAGTTTTTTAGTGTCTAATCAAGGGTGGCTTAACATTTATAGAGGCCCTAGATGAATCATAAAATGGGGGTCAATTAAAAAATTATAGTGATAAATTTAAGGAAAAATCATATTATTTTGTCATAAAAATTCATGGTTTTTAATTTTAGTCACATCTTCAAATGTTAACAATTTAGTTAATATCTTTTTATTTTGTGTCAATTTTAGTTAAAATTGACACAAAACGACGTGTCAATTAAATTGTACCGTTGCAATTAAATTGAATGGGATTTGTACCAATTAACTATAACCATCTTCTTTATTTTATAGAGACTACAACGGTCTTTTTAATACAAAAAAACAGTACAATTATTATTGGCACTGTTTCAAGAAGACAGCTTGATTTATTTAATCACAATCATAGTGTAAATTTAGTGTCCGAACTCTACCATCTTAATACAGATATATAATTTTGATTTTGCCCACCCTATCAACACCAGAATCCATTTTTCCATTATACATATTAAAATATTCAATGTTGGGTCAGTATCCAACAAAACGAATAAAATGGTGAATTTCCCTAAACAATATGGACTGAATATATATTTTCACCCATAAACTTTATACGATTGATCTATTACACTCCTTGATAGATCAAAAAGTATCTCTTAATAATCTTCAAGGGTTCTTACAATTCCAAAGATTGAGACTTGTATGAACAACAACAAACAAAGAACTTGGAGTCCTTATTCCACTCTGATGCTTAAGTCAGTAGTAGTTATTTGAGAATAGAATTGAATTAATAACTAGTATAAAGTCATACCTATTTATAGAAGACATTAGGGCTGGATAACCTTAACCTGTTACCTGATGAATTCTACTTTGGATATGTCACGACCCAAACCCAGGGTACGTGACCGGCGCCAGGGAACGGGAAAGCTATTCGCTACCGGAACCCGAGGCAAGCCTAAACCTGATAAAAACATATATCCATAAAACATACCAGAACTATATATTCTGGTTTAACACAAAACATATATAAACTTGCCAAAATAAACATATAACATCCGTTATTACAAAATAATAAATATCATCATAGCCAGCACACCAGCTGGATGCCTCTCTTGGGCCATCAATAACATAAACATATAAAAATACTTTTCCACCAAATGATCAAGTCAAAATATATACATATACATCACATGAAATATCAAATGATACTACTGCAGCTCTAGAGTTCGTACATGTGAATATTAGTACTACAACGTACTTTTGACAGCCGGGGAAGAAAGAGTCCGGCATATAGGTATTTGAACTTAAGTCTGAGATGAATCCTGAAAAATATTGAGGGGAGTCAGTCCTCACTGAGTGAATTAAAAACATATTTATGTAATGCAACCTATCACACAGTATATACGTAATATATATATATATATCAATCAGTCATATGAAATGCTTCAACATATAATCATACAGGAAGGAGAATTGAGGTAGGACACCTATAAATCCTCTACCCCAATATCATCAATAATATTTCACTTATTCCAATCATATCTCTTTTAAACCAATGTTGTCTGGCGTCCGAGCAC
>CANYLF010545854.1:0-10989 GCA_948193215.1 Bocquillonia castaneifolia | reverse complement strand
TTTTTTTTTTTTTACTTTTGTGTTTTTTTTTTCCATTTTGGCCTGGGCCCCCGGCCCCCCCCCCCCCCCCCCCCTGAGTAGATGAGGCATATTCAATTGTATTGTGAGCAAAATCAAGCCAGTCATGTTGACCATTTCCTTAGCGCATTTATTGAAAAAGATAAAATCATTAGATGAGGAGCGTTTGTGATTGTCTTAGACAGAAGTGTATTCTTCGCCACATGGATTACAACTGTTCACCAATTTTTGGATCATTTACTGATGGTGATTACCTCCGACAAGCAGCTTAGTCCCGTGGCTTATATTGTAATGCGTAAACTCACCATCTTTCTATCTTTTGCCTGTTTAGTACTTCATTCATAATGCAATGATGAGATGTAATAGGTGATTTTGACACATGAATATCCTGAATCATTATCTAAGAGGCGTACTTTCCTCATTGTAGGAGCATGACGTTTCTTGTTAAAGATGCTTTTTGAATCATGTTGAACTTGGCTTCATGGAGGTTTTTATTCTTTGTCTTTAAAGACGCTTCTTTGGGGTTCAATGCTTGGAACAGGATGGGCACAATGGCTTTTATTTTAGGGGAAAATTCCACATATACTCTTCGGATGATCACTATATTTCATATTCTCTTTTTTTTTTTCTTTTCTCTTTCTCTCTCTCTCTTTTTTTTTATCATCTCTTGAGTTATACGCTTCCCTATTCTTCTAGTCTTGCCTTTATGGGGGTCACTTCACTTTGTGGTGAATCTCAGATGTGCTATCAGCTGGGTTAAGCTTGCTTCTCTTTTTCTTCTGTAGCTTAAGCAGTGAGGTGTTCCACGCTCCGTGACAATGCTAAATGATTCATCCTGAATGAATGCCAAATGTCCCATAGATGTAATGCATTTTATGAAGAGGTACCATTCAGATAAAATAAGAATAGATGTTCAAGTTATATATTACAAGCTGCTTTAAATGACAATGTTATTGAAACATAGTCTCAGTCTAGTTGCTGATTCAGTAGTACGCTTGGTCAGGGATCTTCTTCTCGTCAATCAGGTCCTGGATCTTATTTCAAAGCGTAGTGCAATCGTCCGTATGATGGCCATTAATAAGGTGGAAAGCACAGAAAGCTCCATGAATGTAGCCATAAGAGTTGGCAGGCTTGGCTACTAGCTGTGGTTACAGAAAATTCAAGTACCTGAGACACTAAAAAATGGTTGAAAGAGGAAATGGTAGCTTAGAAAACTGTCTGTTGACTGAAGAGCTGTCTTCATCTGCCTTGTTGTTATCTGAGCTGTTGAAGTGGACGAGTACGATCTTTCTTTCATCAATAAAATTCCTAATAATTCATTTAAGCCTGGCACAGTCATCGGTAGCATGTCCCTCGATTAGGTGAAACTCACAATAGGTCCCTAAGATGAACTCATAGGAATTGGTGTTCAGGCTAGTCTTGATAGGTTCAGGAGTAATGAACCCCTGGATAGATAGACCCTTGAAGTTCTTAGACATAGGTTGCTCATGCCCAAAGTACCCATAGAGAAGGGGCATAATTTCAATTATTGGCCTCTTGGTGTCAATGTATTATGGAATTTCTTATCCTGACTCTATCTAGTCTATCAGGTGAAGTCCCATGGCTTGATGAAATTGGTGGTATTCATGGGTAGAGTCAAAGGAATAGGCATTTAGGGAAGGCTCTTGGGGTCCCAGCATGCTTTGTTGGAGTTTATGGTAGCCTAGTGGATCGTACAAGGCTAAGTGGAAGTCTAATGGATATTTTGTGACTCTATTGGATTCTCAATGGTGTTTCTCAGGGATGGTTATGGAGCATTCTATATATAGGTTCAAGCTTCACAGGTGTATACCCTCATGACAATCCTAGCGAAGGATGAGTTGCAGTGCCAAATACAGTGTGAGGACAAGGGACTTGAGTATATCCAGTGTCGAAAGATACTCATATGGTAAGTGCTTGATTGATAGCTTGAGTCCTGGAGGATGAAGGATCATTGGCCATGCTAGGATAAGGTCGATTGTTAGCCTTAAATTCTTGCATGAGGGTGCGTATTTCCTCTCTCACAGTCCCACGAAGTTGTTGAATGTCAAATGGTCATGACATCTTTCCTGCAACACTAGGGGTTAGTTCAAAAAGATATGTAAATAAAATGCCACAGGATGCCCCTAATGCTTTATGCATGATGTATGTTTTTTGGCAAGTAGTTCCCTTGAGATTCTATTTGATACCATCGTCCTTGTTTCTGCCTTTTGTTGGTTTGGACATTTCTGTTTTGTTAAGTGAGTCCTGTCATTCACAGTTGTTGCTTTGGGAGGACTTTATGCTAAACTAGAGGATTTTGATCATTCAATCATTCATCATATGCATTCGACCCTTAAGCAATCATCTACTCCTAAGTTATGCACATAGGCTATTATTGCTTAAAGAAAAGAAAAGGTCACAATATTCTGGTACAGACTATTTATATTTACAAGCAGAAATAAATGGCCTATTTATTTATTCCGTCATCCTTATGGGAGATGCTTCTAGTAGTCACATACACGTCTCTTCTGTCGTTCTTTTACTTTTCTAGTTTCTTCCCCTTTCTCTTCTTCCTCCTTTCTTCTTCAAGGTGACTAAAGACAACTGGCAACTCACTACTGTAATTCCTTGCCATGTAATCTAAAAGCCAATTCCGCTCTTCTCAAGATAGTGGAGCTGCCTCAGAGATCCTCCAATCCCTTTGATCGTCTGTAAGAGTTGAGGTTGATGGATCAAATACCAAAAAGCCCTATTTTGCTATGTACCTAATAGTGTCATCACCTAAGCTGACTAATTTTTCTTCCAAGACAAGGTCTGACACATCATCAATAAATCACCGGTAGTCCCTTAGATGATGACCTACAGATTGGTGATATTCGTAGTATTCATAGGGGGTGAACTGATTGAGGATTATAGGGATAGGCTGATCAATAGGCCGAACATATCCTTTCTCTACCAGGTCAGTGAAGATTTCATCTGCTATATATAAAGTGGTGTAAGGGGGTCCTTTTAATCGAAGAGGTGGTATCTCTCCCTATTTGAATAAACCCGGTAAAAGACTCCAAATCTATTTGTGTTTCTCTGCTTCTAAGAATGTGATGTACCCTGTGTCTGTTATGGCTATAACTCTGTGATGACACAACTCATTAACTGCTCTTCTAAAGGCTCCACATTCGTCCACATAGTGTCCCATATGGGCGTGATAACCACAGAAAGCATAGGGTCGGTATACATTTTCTTCCTCAACAGGTGGGGAGGAAGTTCTGGTCAAAAAACCGCATTAGTTTAGTCTCTCAAAAACATCTAAAGGTTTCTAGATTTTTCCCCACAGGTAATCATGTCCCTTATAATCCCTTACAAGAATAGTTATTTACCATGTCTCCAAGTGGTCCGGGTAAACATATTTTTCCATCCCAACTTCGATCAGTATTTCTTTGTCTATCAATCTCTGTATAGCTCTCCTCAAGGTCTGGCAATTGTCAGTGTCGTGTCCTTTGACCTCATGATAAAGGCAATAAGTTTCGGCTTTAAATCTAGATGACCCTACATTAGGATTGAATTGAGCTGGTCTTGGTGCGAGGATACCTCAGTCCTTCAGGATCAAGTAAGTGTCAGACAAAGGTTGCTCGATATATATTATCTAGGGTTGTCTTTTATTCAGATCAGGTATGGCTGAGGACGAACCAGAGTTGGACACCCTTTCAAAGTGCCTCCATAGGGGACACGAGAACAACATGCCATTGGCTATAAAAGAAGAAGGTTAAGGGATGCATGTATGTAGTACAGATGTGTGTATGCATGTATGCATGACAAGAGAAACAAGAAAATCGTTAATTGTACAAGTACCAAATACTTCCAAGTGGCAGACCTTCCAACCTTATTGCTCCCACACATGCATTCTGTTGGTCAAAAGTCCATTTCCTAGGTAGGCTGGGCTACTTTATATCATCAACAGGGGATGACAGTACCGACATGTAAGTACAATCTCTCAACCTATCCTAACAAACAATAGCATTCATGATAATTGAGTCTGTATCCTTGTACCTAAATTCTGTCTTTAGGCGAACAGAGTTTCGGCATAGGCTTTAGGCTTAATGATCATATAAATACTCATGGCAACATTACGAGAAGTAGGATTAATGGGTAATTCCTAGGGGAAACTTCTATGGTTGTTACATGTTGGGTTTTGACATGGGTTTGGCTAAAAAGGCTCCCACGCAAGTAAACTTCCTTTGACCGTCATCCGGAAGTCATCTCAATCATGAGTGGTAATCACCGATAATACAACCCAAGAAATGATTGGAATCGTTAGTCTGCATTATAAGTGGTACCGGGGTTTATAGGGACTCCTACAAATGCAAATCTAATGCAATGCAGAAAGGAGAACACTGACCAGATTATTTAAAAAGATGAAAAATTGCTCGGAATCTTCATTCATTTTTATTTATAAAAGCTTCCTTAGTGGAGTTGCCACTATAGACACGGGGTTTATTAGTGCCCTGGGTGTGTCCATTGGCAATGGCGAGCTGACTCACTAAATTGAGATTTAGCTTTTTTAGAAAAACGTGGAGTCACCACTCGAATTGCAATCGGGACACTGAGTGATGAGTAAGATAGGTTTATTCCTTTGGAATTCCCATCCATCATCACTTCAGATGATTCTGGGTTCAGAATGAGTCCTCCATACCAGGCAATTCCCCATTTAATTAATTAAGGAGGTCGTTATTTCCTACAATGGACAAACAATAATAAAATGATAAATCACCCAGAAAGTAATATGGCATGATAGCCCGTGAGTGCACGGTTATTGAAGTTATAGTATTTTAAGTATCATCCTCTAGGATTGGTGTAATTGACTATTAGGTTTGAATCTTACTAAATTATCTAGAAAATCCAATTAATAGAAAGAAAATTAAACTAGTTGAAATCTAAGAACTAAGATGATTAAGTTAGCTAAACTAACAAACAAAGCAATTAAATAACCAAGAACAAAAGATAAACTAAAACAACAATTAATTAAGCATGAAAGCAATAACCTAAAGCCTTAGAACCCATGCAACCCCTTCCTATCCACAAGCTAATACATGTAACCCAATGATCTATTAGTGAATGCAAGTATGTTTAGGTGGAGCCAACCCTAAACTAATGATGTTCTATCTATAGACACACCATATTAGCCATATGAGCATCAATCCCAACTCTTATTGGTGCCCAATAACTCTCACAACTACATTAAGCTCAATGATTACCTTGAAACCCATCAATGAAAACCCATAGGATCTCTCTCTATGAATTCACTAACAATCAATTGTAAAGTTCCATGACTAAACCCATATCTCTATGGTGCTCAATCACTATAATAAACTTAGGCAAAAGTGGCCACCAACCACCCAAGCACAATAATCATAAACAATTGAAAACCCAAACAAATCAAGCATTCATCAACAAAACCCAAAGAAATCACATATACAAGCTCATGAATAGAGAGGATTACATGGATTCCAAAAGAAACTACTCACAAATCATAAAAAAAGTATAAATAAAGAAAATAAAAGAAGATTAGAGAAATATTACCCATCTGAATCTTTGGAATCAAGCTAAAATGAGAAGATTTGAAGAAGAAATTAAATAAAATTTAATTGATTTCAAGGAATTGTAGTGTTTACAAACTAAAATTAACTAAATTAAAAGGAAATATAAGTAAAACACAGTTCTAAACCTAATTTCTCTCTAAAAACTATCTTTGAAACAAACTCGAACTCAAGGATACATTCAAGCACAAAGAAAACCAAAGCTTAGAAAGCAAACTAGTATGATCAATTCTTATATAGAAGAATCACCCACACCAATAAGTTCGAATTCGTCGCCTAAAGATCAACTTGAATGTTTGCAATTTTTGATTATGGAACTATCACCCTTAACTATGTAAAGTTAAGATCAATAGTTATAAATTGACGAATGTTCAATAACCAATCAAACTAACAATGCTTAATCAATTATTAGAACAAGGTAGATATGAAACTAAACTAATCCAATTAATTTAATTTCAAGAAATTCAATAAGGAACACCTTAAAGAACAAAGGAGTAAAAACTCAAAGAAAATTCAATAATGCATTCAACATAATAGGTTTGGCTGCTGCCCACATATATGCTCTTTATATAGAGCTCAAAAACAACTAATTCTAACCCTAAAGGCACAATGTAACTCAACCAACTAGGGTTTCTTTTAAAGGAATCAAATTAAAACTAAGTAATAATGAAAATCCTACACTTATTTAGAAACTAAAAAACTGGCAGATTTCAATCCTGACTTTGCGACCAAGTTTCGACCCTCTTAGAGACCTCAAATTAAAATTATTAAAACATATGAATTATAGATCAAGATCTCATCTTTCCAAGGAATTTTAAATCGCCTCAATCAGAGTTGTGTAGCAAAAGTTATGACCCGAACAAGCTGCTGTGCTCAAGAAATCCCATTTTAACTTTCTAATTGGAATTAGACTTGATATAAGTGGCTGCCACCCTTAGAAGCCTTAGGGTTTCGGCCAAGCACTCTTGGTTGACTCCAACGGTTGACTTGTTGACCCTCTTGACTCTTTGACTTGTTGACCTTTGACCTTAACTTGTTGACTTTGTTGACTTTAAGCATTTTTCATGCTTCTTTGAATGCAATTAAATCCACCAACTTCAAATCAATGTCGTCTTCAAATATTCCATTATCAGTCATCTTCAAAACATGCTCCAAGATTGAATTCAAGGCTTGTTTGAACTTCTTTGTCCTTGAATGAGTCATAGGTCCATCATATGCTAAATGATCTTTGCTCTATAGCTTGATTGCATCCTTAGTTGCATCATTCCCCCCTACTTCGAAATGATTCAACCTCGAATCAATACCTTCATCGAAATAGCACTAACTACATACTCACCAAGCAAATCAATCCTATAAGCATTATCATTGATGCACTCCGAAACTTGAAACGGTCCATCAGCACGCGGAATCAACTTGGATTTCTTTTGATTAGGAAACCCTCTTCCTCAAGTGCACCCAAACCCAATCACCAACCTCAAACACAACCTTCCTACGCCCTTTATTGTGTTGTTTAGTGACTTGCTCATTGCGCCTCTCCAAATTAGCTCTAACCTGTTCATGCAACTTTAACACATATTCGTCCTTCTTAGCTCCATCAAGATTAGTTTATTCACTCAAAGGCAAAGCAACCAAAATCTAGAGGGCTCAATGGAATAAAACCATAAACAATCTCAAATGGACAAAAATGTGTAGATGAATGCAGACTTCGATTATATGCAAACTCAACATGAGGCAAGCAATCTTCCCAAGTTTTCAAATTCCTTCTAATCATAGTACACAACAATTGACCCAAAGTTCTATTAACAACTTTAGTTTGACCATCGATTTGTGGATGACATGTAGTAGAAAACAAAAACATAGTTCCTAACTTACTCCACAAAGTTTTCCAAAAATAACTCAAGAACTTATTGTCCGTATCACTAACAATAGTTCTAGGCATACCATGTAAACATACTATCTCCCTAAAGAATAAATCAACAATGTGTTGTGCATCATCAGTTCTCCTACATGTAATAAAATGTGCCATTTTTGAAAACCTATCAACAATAACAAAAACACTACCATGCCCATGCATAGACCTAGGTAAACCAAACATAAAATCCATAGATATGTCAATCCAAGGAGAACTAGGCATGGGTAAAGGCATATACAAACCATGAGGTTGCAATTTAGGCATTGAGTTTGTCATTCCACATGAATTTCAATATGATTTACTTGATTTTCATTATTTCTTTGTGTTGAAATTCATACAAGTAGATGAGAGTAAATTTAGTTTTGTTTTTGTATTGTTTTTGTTACTCAAATTCTATAAAGTTAGAGGTCGTGTAATTATGAACAAAGGGGCTATCTTTGTTCTATGTGTGTATTGTTCCTTTCTAACGAATATGTAGGCGATGATTTGAGGACGAATCATTTTTCAAGAGTAGGGGAATGATGTGATCCAAGGTATCAAGAAGTATGACAAACGTGGCCAAAGATCATTTTCAGTAAGACATGACCACGCCTTACAATCTACGAGCTCTATCGACTTACAATCTGCAAGCTTCTTAAGGTATCAAGCTATCGACCAATGACTGCAAGCTTTGAATTCATACATGGTGTCTTGCAATTTGAATTCATGAAGATTGAATTCAAATATGAAGTATTTGTTGATGACATTGAGTTTGACGATTGTGAGAATTGCGAGTTTAATTATATTCAAACAAGCTGCAAATCAAGGTCAAGTTAACAAGTCAAAATCAACTTGGTCAAAGGTCAACAAGTCAAGAGGGTCAACAAGTCAACAACCCTAGGAGATTAAGTCAAGGTAGCAACCCTAATTGAATGATGGGCAGCCGCATAAAACAATTCCAAATCAAATTAGGAAGTTAAAATTTGGATCTCCTAAGCACAACATGTTGTTCGGGCCATGACGCTTGCTATATAACTCGGATTGATATGATTCAAAATGCCATGGAAAGAGGACATCAAGATACAATTCATATGTTTAAGAATTTTAATTTAAGGTCTCTAAGAGGGTTGAAATTGGGTTGCAAAGTTAGTGTTGAAATCTGCTAGTTTTTAGTTTCCAAATTGGTTAAGGATTTCTATTATTACTTAGTTTTAATTAGTTTTCTTTGTTTCATAGGCATATTGGCCAAATTTATTAATTAGTTTAGGTTTAGAATTAGTTGTTTTTGAGCTCTATATAAAGAGTATATGTGTGGGCAGCAACCGAAGCTATTATGACTAATGCATTATTGAATTTTCTTTGAGTTTTTACTCTTTCATTCTCTAAGGTGTTCCTTATTGAATTTCTTGGAATTAAATTAATTTGATTAGTTTAGTTCACATCTACCTTATTTAATCAACTTATTAAAACTAGTTAGTTTGTTAGTTTGTTTGAACATTCATCAATTTAACTATTAAACTTAGTTCATCTATAACTAAGGGTGATAGTTCCGTAATCAATTGTAAACATTCAAGTTGATCTTTGGGCTAACGAATTCGAACTTATTGATATGGGTGATTCCTCTCTATAGGGCTTGATCACATCAGTTTGTGTTCCAAGCTTTGGTTTTCTTATTGTTTGAATGTATCCATTAAGTCGGGGTTTGTATTAGTTTCTCACTAAAATAGGTGATTGGCTTTCCATGTTGCATAAGAACAACTCCAATACCTATACCAGCAGCATCACAATCAATTTTAAAAGTTTTAGAGAAATCAGGTAAAGAAAGAATTGGAGATGAAGTAAGCTTATCCTTAAGCATATTAAATGCTCTTTCTTGAGATTCTCCCCAATTGAACTTCACATCCTTCTAGACAAGCTCATTAAGTGGTGCGGTCAAGGTGCTAAAATCCTTGAAAAACCTCCTATAGAAGCTTGCTAACCCATGAAAGCTCCTTACCTCACTAACATTCTGTTTGTACCCAAAATAATTTGGCCCATTATAAGGCTAGGTCCGATTGGATTGACATTCCAAGGTAGATAGATCTAGTCCTAAAGATACTTAGTTGAGTGGAGGTTACTCTAATAAATCTTTGTGACTGAAGATTTTGGTCGGATGAGAGCTAATCTGGTAATGAAAGGAAGGTATAAGGATTAGTGGGCTTGATAGAATAAAGGAAAATACCAAGGGAGACTGTATGAATAGACCCGGTACATAAGGTCTAAGAGAGAAAAATTTAGTTGGGCCTGATAGAAGGTGAAAAAGGACAATGGAAAGATTAGGTCTACTGATCTTAAGTTGACAGAAATATTTGTTATAGTAGGCTAGACCTGACATGGAGATTGATATAGGGAAAGGCCGTGAATTTTTAAGCATTAGATAAAAGGACGATCTAGACCTTGGCATGAACTAGTGTGAAAGAGCATCATATTGTGATGAATAGAGGGAAAGGAAAAGAGAAGATCTGGTTACAAAACAAGAGGCAGTAATGGATGTTGTCTGAAGCCTTGACACATCAACAAAAGGTATAAAGACATCAAAATTGTAAAGGATAGATCAAATAGCTACATCCTTGTGATATGGCATGGAAATAGGAGATCGTGTTTGAGCAAGAATAGGCTTTATTTGTGAGGGAAGTTGATACAAACTCAAACTTCAATGGATACGTTCAAACACAAATCTGAATCGAAGCTAGAAAGCAAAATGATTTGATCAACTCCCAACACAAAGGACTCACCCAAACCAATAAGTTTGAATTCGTCGCCCAAGAATCTAACTTGAATGTTTGCAATTGATTACGGAACTATCACCCTTAGTTATAGATGAACTAAGATCAATAGCTATAAAAAGATGAATGTTCAAACAACCTAATCAAACTAACAAGTTTTAATAAGTTGATTAAATAAGGTAGATGTGAACTAAACTAATCAAATTAATTTAATTCTAAGAAATTCAATAAGGAACACTTTAATGAACAAGAGTAACACTCAAAGAAAATTTATTCAAAATAACACTATGGCTGGCCGAAACATATATGCACTCTATTTATAGTGCTTTAAACAAAATCCCAACCCTAAAAGACTGAGGAGGTCAGCCAAGTCTCCTAAACAACAAAGGAAACAAACAAAAATTAGAAATCCTAAACCTAATTGGAAACTGAAAGCTGGCAGATTACAACCCTGACTTATTGACTTTATTGACCCTTGACCTTGACTTGTTGACCATTGACTTGTTGACTTTGTTGCCTTTAAGCTTATTTGACTTCAATTAAGCTCACAATCTTCAAAGTATTGTTGTCGTCTTCAAAAGGTCCATTGTTGACCATCTTTATGAGATGCTCCAAGTAAGAATTCAAAGCTTGCTTGAACTTCTTAGTCCTCAATTGAGTCACTAGTCCATCATATGCTAAGGGATCCTTGCTCCATGGCTTGATGGCATCCTTGGTTGCATCA
>CANYLF010545618.1:0-16591 GCA_948193215.1 Bocquillonia castaneifolia | reverse complement strand
TTTTTTATTCAATCTGGTCTTCCTTTGAATATAAATATATAAATTTCTTATTATTTTTATCAGTTAATATTTAAATTAAACAATCAATAAATTAAATTTACATTATAAAAATTATAAAAAAATGTGTTTGGTATGTATTTTATAATATTTTATTGTTATTTATAGAGAAAATAATTTTCAAATAACATATTAATTTCAATCGGTCATATAATTAAAATTTCAATTAACAAAATTTTTAAAATAGCTTACAATTAAATTATTTATATTAGATTAGATATATTTAATGAATGTTTTTATATTCAGTATATTTAATGAATATTTTATTATTTATTTGCACAATTTTTAATAAAATCATTTAATTAAGTTCATAATAATTAATTGTTTAATAAATATGAAATTATTTATTTCACACAATATTTTATGTAATTACATTTATATTACTTAATTGTTCAATGTATATAGACATATTTATTTATTTTTTATTTACTTATATATAATTTTTTTAAATAAAATATGCATATAAATTAATTTTGAACCAATCATAGCACAAATAATTAAAAATAAAATACTTAAAATATAAAAAAATTCACAAAATTAGGAAAATACAATGTTGGCTTAAGAAGTTTTGCTTTCACTTTATTATATATATATATATATATATATATAATATAATATATAATAAATATAGATTATCGAAATAAAAAAGAATAGATCAAATCAAATTGATTAAGTGTGTGCATATATCCAATATACCTTAAAACCTCTATCTCATTTTATATGTATGTATATGCGCATACACATGCATACATACAGACGGTCGACTCCATCTATATATCCTTCAATATTGATGGCAAATAAAATTTTTATTAAGGGTAAACACATGTCATTACCCTCAAACTTTCATGATTTTATTTAGTATATCTTTAAATTTTGTCAAACTATTAAATTTAAAATTTTCATGACATATAAACACTTTTTACCTCTTGTGAAATATTATGCATGTAATTTCATATCTACATTTAAAGTTGATACTTAATAAAAAAAATGCATTAAAAATGTAACTTTAAGGACTTATTAAATATCTTCGAATCAAATAAATTAGTTGCAAATTAAAATAATATTTTAGCAATTAAAGTTGACTATCAATTTCTTTTAAATCATATTATATATATATATATATATATATATATATATTTAATTTTAATAACAATTATTTTATTGCTAAAAAAATATTAACAACGACTAATAGGCCGTTACTATAATTTTTCACATGTTATTAACATTTTCTAAATTTTATTGTTGCAAAAAAATTTTAGTTTTAACAACGATAATTAATTCCATCCACTATTATTTTAGGTAACTAAAATTTAGTCGTTTCTAAAACAATGAATCTATTGTAACCATTAATTTATAGTTGCCATTGTAAAAAATATTAGACAATGCCAACACGCATTATGATTAAAAGTCGTTCTTAAAAACTTTTAGCAACGATAAATCAAGCTTTTGTAGCGATTTTTAACATTGCCAAAAGTCTCTTTTCTTGTAATGACTCAGAGGTTTTAAGAGCAAAAAATATGTGTTAAAATTACAACCAAAGATTTTCTGTTAAAACAGGTATTCTATTGTATGGCTTATCACTCATGATATATTGAACTTTAGATGACCAGTTTAATTAAAGGACCTAGAAAAACTAAAAAATTCTGTTTTTTTTTTTCTTTCAAAACAATTACTTGTAACGGCGAATATAAAACAAAATCTTTACATATGTATTCGAGGTTTATTTTTTGCCTCCCCTTGTGTTTTCCTTTCGATCCCCAGTTAACTCAGTACTTTATCACAATTTAAATGATAGGAGCAGGGGTAAGCACAGTTCGTAGAATTCAGAATTAGAAAATCTCCGTATTCAAAATCGGGACTTGAAAAATAAAATTTCCAGATTCATATTGAATTATAAAATTTTTATCCCATTTTGAACCGAATTTTTAGTGCAGTTTAGTTTAGAGATTCAGTACTTTCAGATCGATCCAAAATGGTATACGGCTTGGAGATTTTCATATTTAAAAATTAAAAAAAGTAAAATCATAATACATAGTCTTATTTTTTTGTTTCATAATTATTTTTAATTATTAATAAAATAATTTTATAAATAATATAATATTATCTAAATTTAGATATATATAACTAACACTATTTACAAAATGATTTTAATAAATTTTAATAGTTTAGATCAATAGCTTATAAAAATTAAAAAAATTTAAGAATTTATCAATAAATAAATAATTTTAATATATGAATAAAATTTAATAAAACTTTATGTTAGGACAATTAAATTCCAAATTAAAACTTAATTTAAAATAATATCTTCAAAAAATTAAAGAAATTATTTTTTTGAGAGGAAAATTAAAGCGATTATTATAAGTATAACTTATAAAGTAACTTTTATGCAAATTATTTAATTAATTTATTAATTTTATTAAAATAATAACACAATTCAATAATATAAAAATAACACATATATATTGAAAAAATTCTTTTAAATTGAAACTAGTTTTTACTATTTAGTTCGCGGTATAATTAGGGATGGTTTGGTATAGTTTTTTTTTTTTTATATCAATTAAAATTTCAGAATGATTTGGCTCGGATAAAGTCAATAAATTAAAGGATCTG
Organism: Bocquillonia castaneifolia; assembly: GCA_948193215.1. Taxonomy (NCBI): domain Eukaryota; kingdom Viridiplantae; phylum Streptophyta; class Magnoliopsida; order Malpighiales; family Euphorbiaceae; genus Bocquillonia; species Bocquillonia castaneifolia. The sequence continues at coordinate 13,924 of CANYLF010545618.1, read as the reverse complement.
AATATTAATGGTTCGAATTTTCAGTTTGAAAATCTTCAGGATCTAGTTAGGAATATTAATTTGAATTCAAATCTCAGAAAAACTACCCTAAAGGACAAGATACATTTCCTGCTAAAACGATAGCAATTTTAAGAAGATATAATAAACCCTATACGAACCTAAATTAATGAATATTGTGGGGTCAAATGATATATATAAGGATAATAATTTAGGGTCGTTGGTTAGGAATTACATCACACCCACAAAGGTGTGAACAATCAGAAAACTGTGGAGAAAGACAAAGGAATATATATTGTCAACAAATCTCAAAACATTGAAAATGTTGGATTGGCTTTGCTAACGGTTATATGGAGATAACTCACTCTTGAGTTATGTTACATCATACCAATCCCATAACCATATATATTAGTATTAAATCTTTATCTCAACAACTATTTTTGTTGCCCTATTTTTGGTCATATATAGTATCTCGATATTATTATTATTATTATTTTCTTGGAAGCTCCTTTTTTTTCCTTGAAAGTAAATTAATCGGGCACGTTTCCCTTCCGCATATGTATGTCTATCTTTGATTGCGCTGCGTCTGGCTAGTTGCCATGCAAATTGTTTTGGTCATTGTTCAATAATGAACAACTTTAATCTGTTATAAACAATATGTATACATGTTTCCGATTAGCCAAAAAAGGATTTGCAGTCTTAGTAGACAAGGCTACAAGAAACAAATCTAATCGATACGAAATCTCATATTTATAATTCATCTCTTATAATATGTTGTTCGTTGTTTTATTTATTTATTTCAGGCCTTTATCTTTTTGCAACTAAAAGAGCTATTAGTGAAAATAATATTGGAGTTATTCCAAAAAAAAAAATTGGTCCCTTTACCTCATGCATAGTAAATTAGTGATAGCTGCTACGGGAGTAAAGGAGTAAATACTGCAGCAACATTTTTTTTTTCAAAGGTCAGCACACGTGCTTAATGACTGCTTCACCAAAGATGTTACTTTACATTTATTGACCTTTTTTTAAATAAAAAAAAAAAAATCTCTACTAGGCCATGCTTTGAATACTGTAGTATGGACTCGGTCCACGAACAATTTACATGTAGGCATTTCCCATGGATAGATGATCACCGTCGCACACTGCATAGATGACATGAGCCATGATTTCAAAAACTAAATCGGATTGGCCAGTCGGACCAGTTCAATCAGAATCAGTGGCTGATCTGGTTCGGAAGGTGTATAAAACTGGAACTCTCAGTTCAGCCAGCAGTTGACCGGTTTTAGTAAATTTGATTGGATTTGAACAAGTTGAATCGGTCAGAACTGGTCTGTTTTTTAAAAAGATTTTAAAAGGAAAAAAAAAACTACACTTTTTTATACCAACAATCAAATCTATCAGATCGATTGAACCTACTTAACCTAGCCTGTTTGGCCACCTGTTGGTTTTTAAAACATTAACATGAGTAATCATACCTTAGGCAATTTGTAGGGTACATATTGAATAGGACCTTAACAGAAAGTTTTAGAGCAATTAGCAATCGAGTGTCTTGGTCCATCTCCTTTATTCTTTTCAAGGATGATAAGCAAAAGTTGTGCTGTTGTTTCTACTTTAATGAAGCTGTAACAGTTCAAGCTTGGCTTTAAAGAAGCTTCAGGATTAGACTTAGAAAGCAATCGATTATATGCACTAACAGCTCCCTTGCAGGCCTAACTGAAATACATCATTTTCTGGACAGAGAATGTTTTCATTCATCCCTAAAGTTGACAAGTGCTGCAATTTTCTGACGAGTGTTTTTGTATTCAGCAGATTTATACAGATCCTAATATCAGCAATTTTAATGTGAATTTCTAGTTGTAATTAAAAACTATTTACACCAGTTTTAAGAAACCTTATTAACCGATCCCTATATTCAGTATCAAACAGCACCTCACGAATACAATTAGCTTCTGTTCTAACATTAAACAAATAGATCAGAAAAGAAAAGAAGCTTGAAGGGAAATTATTAGTACAAACAAGATATCAATTGTATTTTTACACACTCAATGAAGAAGGAATTAAATAGAATGAGAGCAATGAGAAAGACTTTGTCTCCCATGCTTATATTCTCAGTTTTCACACTGTAATTAATAGAATGGTGTGGCAATCATTGTCAAATAATTGGAATTAAATAAACAGTAAAAAAATTTTAAAAAAATGAAAAATTAAAGTCTTTTGGTAGAACTACCTCTGCTAGCGTTGCTGTAGCTTTCGAAGATGATCCAACAATGATGTAGCCTTTCTCTTAGCCCTCTCAGTGCCGGTTTTAGAGATCTCCATCAGAGGTACAACAGCACCAAGCCTACTTATGCATGCAAGATTTTCAGCATCTCTCTTGCACAATGAAAGCAAAATGGCTGCTGCGTTCTCTTTGTTGCGGGGTTGACCAGTTCGCAACAAATCTATGAGAACAGGTATAGTGCTAGCCTTTACTATAGCAGCCTTAGCATCTTGGTTACTTGCTAGGACAGAAAGAATGGTTAGAGCCTCATCAGCCATGCAGTTTCTCGAATCAGTAAGCATCGTTAATAATGCTGGGATAATTCCAGCCCTGACAGCCCTGCCCTTGTTCCCTTGATAAACGCACAAATTGAACAAGGCTGTAGCGGCATCTTTCTTCCCTCTCGGGCTTCCATTTTGAAGTAATTCTACTAGAGCTGGTATGGCCCCTGATGCACCAATTATTATTTTGTTCTCATCCCCAAGCGATAAGCTAAAAAGTGTTGCTGCTGCATTCTCTCTTGCTTCAACACTCCCAGCTCTGAGGATTTGGACGACAGAAGGAATGGCACCAGCAAGCATTATTAGCCCCTTGTTATTTTCATAAATTGAGAGGTTAAGAATGGCTGTAACAGAATTTTCTTGTATCGACGTATCTTCAGCAGTTAAAAGGTTGACCAGTATAGGAATACCTCCTGCTTCTGCAATTAGTATCCGGTTATCTGTGCTTCTTTTGGATAGTGATCGAATTTCAGATACAGCAGCTCTGCGCTCCTCAATGGACCGGTTTAAGAGCTTGCGGACAAGTGCCTCAATGGCAGCTGTATCACCACTAACATCACGAAAAGACCCATCACTTCTTTTTATTCTCCCATTTGATAATGCTCTTGACTGCTCAATATTATTCTGTACACACCATTGAGTTATCAGACTTCTCAAAACAAAATTCGGAGTCAGTGTTAAATGTTCAAGCTTCTGCTGAGTTTTTGGACATGTCGTGTTGCCAGTATCTATCCATCTTTGAATGTAGGACCTCTCATATGTCTGTAGAATCATAAAAGTATGATAAGAAGATCATAAGCTTCATATACTCGTTCAAGATTTGAGATGTAAATTAATTTATACTCAAAACTTCTAATAGGCATTGCAGTGAGGTCGGAAATGGCAAAAAGTACCTGTCCTGTGGCCACAATAACAGGATCCTTCATTATTTCCAAAGCAATCGGACACAAAAAATCATCAGGGATTGTGGGTGCATCAGGCTTCTTCAAGTCTTCCATATTCTTGGTCGACAGATTATTTTTCTTACCACTGTCAACTTCATTCGATTCACTAATGACCTGATCTGTAGCATCACTTTTAGACTCATTACTCTCTGACACAACATCTGACCTTTCCTTCACCTCCAGATTGATGCCATCACTTTTCTCAATATGTCCACTTCTAGTTAACTTATTCCCCTTGTGTACATTATCAACTTCTTTATCCATCGACTCAGCCAAGGTAAAAGACATGGATCTAAAATTCAGTGACCCATATCTTTCAGTGGCTCTACGCAACTGCGATCTAACCAGTGCAACCTAATAATAAAAAAAAAACGGATTGAACAAAGAGCTCGATCAAGATCACAAACACAGAGATACAAAACAAAACCACACCTGTTCTTGTAATTCCTCAGAAATGTCAAAATGATCATAGGGTATATTCGCCAAAGCCTTTTCCAGTTTCCGCGTCACGCATTGGAATTGCACAGCAAATTTTTTGATAACTCCATCCTTAAAATCAATGAACATACATAGATATAGCAAAATTCAGAGAGGTTACCTATAAGAATTTCAAGAAAAATGCGAGTGCATACATAACCATAAATTAAAAAAACAATATGAGCAATAATCGATAGAAATAGGATTCCCTTTTATGTTCAATGCAACAATACAAAAAAAAAAAATCATTCTAATTCAACTGACAATACAAAATAAAATAAAAGGCAATTAGCAACAAAAATAAATGACATAAAAAAAAGAGGTACATTGTTATAATAATAAAGTAATACTTACAGAATTAGGAGTAGCAGCAGTAGATTTAAAAGTGAAAGCAACCAAAAGAAGACGTTTAGAAGCCTGCAAAGCAGAGAAAAGATCACAGCACCAATTCACATCAGACGGTCCAGATTCATTTTCATCATCATCACCACCATCACGAGCTCTGCAGTTGTTGTAATCTCTTATCTCTTCAAGAAAATGCGTCAACAAAGAAATCCTTCGAACCAGATCCGTACAATCCTTTCTAAACACCAATTCAGCATTATCACCGCCCCCGGACATCCCCAAGATCTCTCCGACCAGCTTCAAGAGCATTGCTGGAGAAGCAGGGTCTCCTCCTCCGCCGCCGACAACAAGGAGAGGCGGTGCTTCCATTGGAGCGGAGGGAGTAAAAAAAGAGAAGGGGGAGTAATAACTAAATTTAATTAAAAAAAAGAGTTAGTTAATGAACATGTTAGAAACTGGACAGAAAGAGTGATAAGTAATAACATTAAAATCTTTTTATGTAGTTGTGGTCTATGGGTTTTGCTTTGCGCATAGAGATAGAGAGATAAAGCGAGATTCGCGGGACGAAGTTCGTGTTGTGTAAGAGAACCAAAAGGGTTACAGTTGGATTTCGATTTTTTTTTAATTATTATTTGTTACAATGGAATGATTTTGGCTCCTTTTGTTTTGTTTTTGTTAGGAGGAGTGTTAAACTTTTCACTTTTCCTTTTTCTAATATATATATATATATATATATATATATATATATATATATATATTTCCTTTTCTTAGGATTTTTCTTTGTGTGTTTGTGATGTTTTTGTCAAAACTTATGTGACTTTGTTTGTTATAACTTGCCAGGCTGGAAAAAGAAAAGAAGTGGAGACGGTAACTTGTAAAGAGTAGGCCATGCATCATCATCTACTTCAAATAATTGTTTGGTTAATAATGCAAGGGTTGAATGTATTTCTAATAATTTTGATATTAAAAAGAATAATTTATCTATTTTTTTTTAAAGTTAGAGGAGGGGGATTTGAACGACTCACAGATTCAATATATACGTCTCAATCATTAGGTTATGTCATTGAAGACTATCTAATTATAATTATTAAAGAGTTTTAGGTTATAAATTAACCGGTATGAGACCAATATAAGTTTTATTTCTTCAATAATTTAATTATAGAATCTAATATTAATATAATTAATCTCATATAAAGAAAGTAATTAGATCTCAAAAATTTGAATAATAAAACAAACTAGTTGAATAAATTTTTAGTTCATTAGATTTTTATTTATTTTAAAAGTAAATGCTTTTTTTTCTTTTAGTCATATATTTTATTTTAAGAATGTGTTACTGTTTTTATGATATATATATATATATATATCTTTCTCCAAGGATGTCAAATCTATTTCAATATATAGAAGCATATATAGATGTCGCTTTATTATATATTTTTGGTGTTGATAGTGACAGTATATATCCTTAAATATGAATTGTAAAAGAGACTTCACAGAACAAGTAGTGAACCACAAAATAAATAAATAAATAAATAAAATGCCCAAATTATTATGAAAAATAAAATACCCACAAAAATAGGTGGAAGCGACTACTACTACAGCCCATACGACATACGGGACCCTAGAGTTGCTGTCATCGTTAGGTAGGGTATTTTGCTTTCTTAATTATGTCCTAAATAATTAATTAATTCACCACTATTCTCTTTCTGTTGTCTGTTAATGGCGTAATCATAGTTAGTTAATGCAAAATTTAGTAGATGGTAATGTAATCAATCATTTATTTATTTGTTTTTATAAATTAGCTTGGAACTGGAAGCATATTATTTAATTAAATATCAAAATAGCACTGTTTCAAATAGAAGAAGTATGTTCATTTAGTAAGCCACCATCTGTGAGCATACTAAAACCATGTTTTGAGCATAATGTCAATGAATCTTTTGTTTAGTGATTGAAGGGCAGACCTCAAAATCTGAAAATCTTGAGTGTGGATTCTACCTGAGTTAAAAAGCCGGATGATATTTAATCTGATTTTAATTTTATTGCTTAATCTGAAATTTAAGTATACTTCAATTTAAATAATTTATCTAATGGCAAGGTTAGTATTGAATTTATTAAATTGAAATAGGTGGAGTGAGAAATGGATAAGAGTGTCAAAAAACTCAAACTGCAACATAGATGAGTTTCGATCCAACCATATCCAAAATGACTAGACCTGTTCAAATTCGGGCTCGGACTGGATTCAGGCCGGGCTTGGTCGGGCCAGATTTTTTTTAGAGGAACCCAAGCCCGCTTAGGCCCGAATGATTTTTTTCAGTATTGGCCTAGGCCCGAGCCAGAAAAAAATATCAAACCCGGGCCCAGTCCGCACCATTAATAACTTAATTGTTTTTTCTTTTTTATTTGTATTTTTATTTTTTTCCTTTTTTTTATTTTTTTATTAATTAAAATATTAAAATTCATTTTCATTTTATTATTTTATTAATTAAAGTTTATTAATTATTCATTTATTATTTCTATTATATTTTCTATTTATTTGTATTATTATATTATAATTCGGACCTGGCCTGGCCTAGCTTCACTACATATATCCAGGCCCGCCCAATAAAAGGCGGGTTAAAATCAGGCTCGGGCCGGGCCGGGCCTATGTACATAATTACTTGTTCAAGCCCGATATTTTCAGGCCGGGTCAGGGCGGATACCCATACCCATGATCAGGTCTAAAAATGACTAGCACTAGCCAAGTGGGTAGTTGGACCTTAGCCATTATTAATGCTTTATTATTCTTATATGTTAGCAATGTGGGATATTCTTAACATTCACCCTCAAGTGCAATTGGGCTTTTTGTCATTTATTGTAGCCCAGTTGACACTTGCAATAAAACTCCTCCTTAAACTTGAATATTAATTGAAATGCAGCGACAACACCGGATCGGGCCGCTGGGACTGGACATCCAAACGGATAATCGGAAATTAACAAACCGGACCGAACCTGCTCTGATACCATATTGAATTTATTAAATTGAAATGGGTGGAGTGAAAAATGGGTAAGAGTGTCAAAAAGTCCATATTGCAACAAAGATGGGTTTCAGTCCAACCATATCCAAAATGACTAGCACTAGCCAAGTGGGTGGTTGGACTTTAACTATTATTAATGCTTTATTATTCTTATATGTTAGCAGTGTGGGATATTCTTAACAGTTAGGACTGTGGCATTCAACAGGTTGGTTTGGTTGGTTTAAACTGATGGGTTTTTCAAATACAATGACATGATTGAACCAAAATTGTATCAAATTGAATAATTTGATTTGATTTGGTTTCATCGATTTAATTTTTAATTTTTAATATTATTTTATATATATTTAGTTATTAAAAAAATAGTAAACGTGTAAATATAAAAAAAACAGTTTGATTTTCTAAACAAATAAACTAAATTATAAATTGAAAACTAAACTTTTTTTGAAAAATAAAATCTGAATTGATTAACTAAACCGATTGAATTATATATTTTTCATATATCAATTCAGTTCGATTTTACAATCTAATTCGGTTCAGTCTAAATAAGGTGCTACTCATGATTATTTTAATTTTTTTATAAAATTAATTTTGCTATGTGAGGAAAAGATCACTTTTATCCCTTAATAATAAGCACTAAACACAAGTAATTAAAATAAATAAAGTTTCCTTATAATTTTCATATGTATGTATGTATGTATTAATAGATCTAATTGCAACTAATTGTACCATTAAAAATCTTACTAAGAAGTAAACTGCTACAGATTGAGAAAAAAATATCGATGGCAAAATATAAATCGTTTAAAGTGACTATAATTAGGAAAACTGAAATCAATATCTCAAATTTTGGAATTATTTCAGCAGTAGAATGTTTTCTTTTTCTTTCTTGGTAAATTTTTAAGTATGAATTTCAATAATTTACCCCCGACTAGATTATAAAAAGTAAATTTAGTAAAACATGTAAAAGAAATTGGTTTGTAATACTCTCTGCATCTTAGAATAATAGATTCATGGTCAAAATGAGACATGTTATAGAACAAATATTTTTTTATAGTTCATGTATGATAAATTTACTAACTTTTAGGGATAATAATATTACTTATCTTAATTTTTAGTCCAAATTTTAAACATATCATAATCTTTAAAGTGTTCCAATTTAATCTGTTATATTTTTTAATTATTTCAAATCTATCCAACTGGTGTAAATGTTGATATAGTATACTTGTGTGGAATTTTTACCTTAATTTTATGGTGTCATATGTTAAATACATTATCAAGTGGCATTATTAAGTGTTGACATGATAATAGAAATACATGGTTGGATAAAATTGAGATAATAAATTAGATGACGTCTAAATAAAAATATACGGTAGGGATATATTTAAAATAATTAAAAAAACATAGTGGATTAAAATGAAATAATTTAAACATTATGATAACTTTGAAATTTTAATTAAAACTCAAGATAAAGAATACTGTTATTTATATCCTTAATAATACTGAGGATAATTATTAATGACTATAGTATAATGTATAAGAATATAGTGAAAAAATAAGAGGTAAAGTATAATATAATAAATGAAATTATATATGGAGCAAACAAAAATCACAAGTAACCTTGAAGGAATTATTATCATATACTTCATCATTAATTAAAGGTAAAATGATCTTTTCAACCCCAAATTATTGTGAAATTAATAAATATATCTCGATTTTTAAATTATGCATAATTGATATATGATATTTTCAACTTAAAATAAATATACATGATCAGTTTTTATAAAAAATAACGTTATTTTAAATCAAAACAACGTCGTTTTATTATATTTTCTTCTTCTTTCATGTTCTCTTATTTATCATGTACAGTTTTAAAATTACGATATATTTATCAATTTTATCATAATTTAGGGTATAAAATTTCATTTTTTCTTCATTAAATTAAATGAAAAGGAATTGTGGGAAACCGTGTCCCTAAAACTTGAAACATGCGGAGATGACATAGTAACGAAGAAAATTTTTGTTGACATTTGAGAAGAGTTCCCTTTTCCAGCTCCAAAGCCAGGAAGTATACACAGAAACAAAGAAAGAAAGAATCTCCCTCTCTTTTTTTTTTTTCAATGAAGGAATAATCCCTTTTTTCAACGACGTAGAGAAATGATTAATGGTGAATAAAAAGAAAGTCAAGTTCGTCCTTTGATGAGCTTGCACCCAATAATATAATCCCGCCCCTTTCCTTTCTTTGATCGTGCATCCAACATGCATTTAACAAATCAAAGTTATGGAAAATGAATGAAAAAGGGTTGTCTCGTTTAACCCGAAAAAAAAGCTATGTACTAGTTTTTAATCAATTTAGATAATTTATAAGTTGTTTGAATTTCATTGAAATAAATCAATGACCATTTATTTGCAATATGCCGAACACATGTAATAGTTTTTTTTGTTCTATGTTTCATTGTAACACTGGGTTTGTTTAGTTGGGGTAAACAGGAAAAGATTTTCGAAAAGTAACAAATTTAAGATTGTTTGGTTGTTTTTTTTTAAATTTTTTTTTGGAAATTTATAATCCTTCCCATTAAATAGAAAACTATTTTCCAAGTAATAATTCATCTTAAAAAGTTTATATTTAAAGATAATAATATTTTTCTTATACATTTATTTTATATATTCTTTTAGAATATTATAGAATTTAGTATTTAATAAATTAAAATAAAAATTTAGCGGTAAAAACCAATCAAAGAAATGATAATAAACTTCAATAAAAGTTAATTTTGTGAGTTTACTTTTCATGAATTTTTTATACAAATTTAACTGATCAGAAAGTTTACATATCTAGTTTTTCAGAAAATTGGGTTTATTATGAACTTTTTCCCACTACTATATTACCATTTTTTAAATGCGTTTTTTTATAATTTAATAAGGGTACATCTCGAAATTGAGACTTTTACTTCTATTCAAATAAGTAGTACCAATCCACCTAAGGTTCATAATGGACATGAATTAGATAAAAAATTTATGAAAACAAAGAATATGAAAAAAGTCTATGACAGTTAAAGACAATGAGATAAAACTAAAAACTCACATAATTAACTGAGCATCACCCTTAAAAAAAAAAAAAAAAACTGAGCATCAAGTAATTTAATGTAAATGATTTTTTTTTCTTGTTCAAATGTGGGTTCCACTTTGAACCAAAAGAGAAGATGGCTACATGCGCATAGGATTGTTCGGCGATGGAGAAAGGTCATATTGTTATCGTTACAGCTAATTAATTCTTTAAAATTTTTATTGGGGTCGGCTTGGGATTTTGCTGTTGGAAGTTTGATATTTTCATTTTCAAACATATCATTTTTCTTCTTCTTCTTAAACCTATGTTTTTCAGACATTAAAATGTGGACGTGGATCCAATTAGGGGTGTGCAAAAACCGAACCGGACTGAAAAACCGAACCGAACTAAACCGATTTATAAAAATTGGTTTGGTTATTTTATTTAAATGGTTTGGTTTGGTTTTTGAAAAACCAAAAAATCGAAAAAACCAAAATATATATATATAATATAATTTTTTTTAAAAATAACAATAAATTTCTATGTATTCATGTGATTAGAATATTTAATACTATTATTTAGTCTATATTATTCATGTGATTAGAATATTTATTACTATTATTTAATCTAAATTTGATTTTTAATTTTTTTCTCTAGTTTTTCTTTTATCTTTCTTTAAATCTTTTAAAAAATAAGAACGATTCTAATATTTCGGTTAAACCAAAAACCGAACCGAATAAAACCGATTTTTTTCTACCTAATTTGGTTTGGTTTTTACTCCCTTAAAAAACCGAATGGTTTTAATAATTTTAAACTGAACCGAACCGAATTACCGAATGCACACCCCTAGATCCAATGATCAATTGGTTGTTTGTGTTCCAATCAAAACTATTATTATTGTAAAGAAAATGCCCAGCAAAAATTTAAAAAAAAAAAAAAAGACAACTGGCTGTTTGTTTTCTACTCTTCGAACGGCCATTGGTTATATCCAAAAAAATAGTGGTTTCTTGTGGTGAATATCCATAACTTGAACATTATTCTATTCCACGCCATATTCTATTTACAAGACTATATTTTCTCTATTATTTTTGTCTCGATTATTTTGGCATATATTACATAGATTTTTTTTTGAAGCAAAATATATTCTATTATATAGTTTTTTGAAGCAACAAATAGTCTATTATATAGCTTTTCAAACGAAGTCTATCACATAGTTTATTAAGCATTCAATTTTTGACTAAATTTTGTATGTTATATATCATCAAAATATTAAGTTACTAAACTTTTATCATCTCTAATTTCTATTGTAAGAAATTTCTTCTTTGTTAACAACACGCATTTTTAAAATTTATAATCGCGTTTTTTTTTAATTAAATCATTCTTTTTTTGTTTTTGATTGGTAGAAGATTAATCTTTTTAAGAGCAATTGGCTTATACTAAGATCCAATCTACGTCACTTATATACCACACCAATCTATATAAATAACTAAATTGTAAAGAAATTTTATTTGCCACCTAAGATTCTAGGATGATGTGGCATGAATTTTTGTTATTTTATTTTTTTGTATTAAATATTTTTGTTATTAAATTTTCATGTATTATTAAATGTTAATTTTTAATAGTTATAGAATTTGAAAGGTTTTGTATTTATTATTCGTTAATAATATTGTAAATATTTAATTAGTTTTGTCTTTTGGTATTCTTAACCTTTTAAAATTTATTATTATCCTTTAAATATTATGACATTTTTTTTGTTATTTGTCTTTTGATATTCCTTTCATTTATTATTAATTGTTAATTTTTAGTTATAGAATTTGAAAGATTTTGTATTTATTATTTGTTAATACAATAATTGTCAATATCTCAAATTGGGATGTCCCAATAAGGGTGTTTATGTAATTTAAAAATAGAAAAATAAGGTGTCTTGAATTGAGGAGTAATTAAAGTATATTGAAAAACTAAACCATATTAAATTGTAAGACACAAATACCCCTATTGGGACATCCCAAACTGGGACGTTAAACACTTTCCTTGTTAATAATGCTGTAAATATTTAATTAGTTTTGTCTTTTGGTATTCATAACCTTTTAAAATTTACTATTATCCTTTAAATATTATGACCTTTCATATTTCTTACGTTTTTTTTGTTATTTATCTTTTTATATTCCAAGGCATTAATCAATCTGTTGATAATTTCATTCCTATAAATTAATAGTTTGTTAATGTTTGTTCTTTTGGTTTGCTTTACAATTTTCTCTTTGCAAGTTTTCTTCTCCATTTGAAAGACTTTGAAATATTTATTTAGATATGAAACTTTGAGCCGTCATCATCTTTATTAAGAATTGGAAATCTCAATCACATGGAAGATGGTGAATTCTCACAAGGTGAATCTCTTGAATTTTTTTTTTCAATTTATTTAGTTACTATATCTCATATAAAAATGTGTTTTTCATTCAATTTTTTTCGTTTTTGTGTTTAGATCATAAAATAGCTTCTAAAATCCTAGCTTATAAAAAGGCTAAATTCCTACGGAAAATGGCACTAGATTTGAAGAGGGGAAAGTTCCACAATTCGACTAAAAGACTACGTGAGTTAAATATTATATAATTTTATATCAAACAATTATATTATTATTATTTTGATGTTTTACATTTGCATAATTGTTTATGTTTTTTTCCCCTAGATGATGAACGACTTTCGAGAATTTTAGCCTCTAAACAAGCAAGACTAAGATGACGAATTGCATTAGATTTGACAGGACAAAAACGTCATGGTGTTAATTTGAGATATGAAACAAAAGGTAATTAGTTTTTTGTTATAAGATTATTTTTATTCTTTTTATTGTCTTCTTAAATTTTTTCTTATTTAATTGAGCATATAATTTTAATTTCTCCATAATTAATGGAAATACATTATATACATTATTTTCTTTATAGGTCATAAGTATAAGGGTTGGACATTTGGAAAGCCATGTCGCGTATGTGATTTTTGTGGAGCAATCCTTTGGTATGAAGAAAGGAATTAAAAGACTAAAGAAACCTCAAACCCAAAATTTTATTTGTGTTGCATGAATGGGAAAGTCTAACTACCATTGCTAAAACATGGTCCTGAATTTCATAAGAAGCTAATGGACTACCATGGTGGAAAAGTATCAAAGATGTTTCGAGAAGGTATTAGATGTTACAATTCTATGTTCAGCTTTACTTTTATGGGAGGACATGTTGATAGTGCCATCAACACTAGACGTGGTCCATATTGCTTTCTACTTCATAGGCAAAACTATCATCTTATTGGGTCATTATTGCCACAACCTGATTGCAAGCCTAAACTTTCACAGCTCTATATTTATGACACGGATAATGAAATTCACAATAGGGTTGAAGCTATGAGCTCTAACAAGAAACTGAGTAGTCTTCATGTGAAAATAATTGAAGGATTACTTACGATGTTAAATGATAATAATGTCTTAGTCCAATCTTTCCGTTTTGCAAGAGATATGCTACAGACTTCTAATGTGCCAGATTTGAAGCTGAAATTGATTTGTAAAAGACAACGTGATGGGCGTCAATATA
>CANYLF010545433.1:0-17052 GCA_948193215.1 Bocquillonia castaneifolia | reverse complement strand
CATTTTATTCTGAGTGACAAAGACTTTGCCTTTAAGTCTCTAACTCCTTTAGGGGGTAACAAGGTACTAATCACCTTCCATTCAGATGATGCTCTTGATAGGTTTATGGAAGGGGATTGATTCTTTCTGAATGACTTCATTACAGATATTTATCTCACGATTGATTGCCCCAAGCCAACTGAACGTTTAGCATGGATCGAGATCTTTGGTATTCCATTGCAATTCATGTCTGAGGATCTGATTGAGTTTTAGGGAACAAGTTTGGCACTTTCATAGGCCTCCATGAAGACTTTACTATGCAGAGACGTATGGACTTGGTGTCATGCTTCATCTCCCTTACTAGCAGCCCTGTTAATGGGAAATTTACAATTAATGTTGTAGACTAGTCCTTTCAGATTCATGTTTACGAATCAAACACCCCTTTCCAATTCTCTATGACAAAGCATGACTCATACTCAGACTCTAAAATGGCATCTGATTCTGCTTCAGAAGACCACAACTTCACCTCTGAGCAACCGATTACTAAAGCTACACTGGAAAAGGTTTTCTCACCTCCGTTAGTACAATGTTTTGTCGATATTAACGCTGCTGACAACCCACATCTAGTTTAGCAAGCTATTAATGATAATATCAATGAGGCATTTAGTAACCATGACCAGCTAAGCACATCCTCTGTCAACACATCGAAGGGAAATAAAACAAAAGATTTTTTCAGAGCAGCGGTAACGACCTTGGAATCCCAATCACTCAACGGCATTCAGAAACATCACTCTCCGATCAAGCAAATAAAGTTGTTCCAACAGTTAACAACAGTTTGTCCCCTCCTATTTCAAAGGATATGATTGCTCCATATGTTGTCTTAACCCAACCAGCAAATTTTGTTACCCCAGTCATGATAGACTCGCCACTTCCAAAACCAAATGATCAAACTTTGCCAAAAAAACTTCTTAACTTTAACACCCACTGATTTACTTTATGTAAATACCCTACCTAGAAACAATGATTCTCCACACCTTAATGATCAAGAAATATATAATCCTAACCCCACAATCCCTTCACTCTTTGAAACAACACTCATCTACAACAATAATGACCAATACCAACAAAACTTTATTGACCGACAGCATTATTATGAAGAACCTCATGCTATTATGATGAAGGAGTTATCGTTCAAAATTTCAAATATTGGACAGGATATGGTAGAAAATGATAATTCTAAAGCCTTGGACCCCAATAAAGACGCGCAACAGCAAGACAGCCAATAATTTTGAAAAAAAAGATAAGCCTTTTAACGTCACCACCACATGCATCAAGACAACTTTGCATGATAGAAATAATGACCACTCAACAAAGGACCATCGATGTACTAAACCAAAAACAAGGAGAATATTACCATCAAGTAAGATAGCAACTTCAACAAAGAGTGACTTGAGCCCCAACAATTTAAGCATTGATATAGGGAATCATAATAAGCTTATATGTGAAGCTCTAGATACTGCTGCAAGAACTTCAACAGTTGATGAAATAGAGGAGACATGGAAGATAAGAAATGGCATTGGATTATTCTCAAACGATGGAAAGCAAATGGTCATGTAAAGCATCAAGGCAACAATAGATGCGGCCTGACTCTGAACTCCAATGATCCCCAGGTTATTTTATTTTCTTCATGTCATTACAATTCTTATGTTGGAATTGCAGGGGAGGTGTGCACAATTCTTCGAAACAAAAGTTTGTAAAATCCTTGATGATTAATCATGGACTAGATCTTTTTACCTTGTTGGAAACGAAAAGAGATTCTATTGAAGAAATGTTAGTTAAACATTTCTGGCAGCACTGGGATTTCAATTTCTTTTTTGTCCTTTCTTCTGGGGCATCTAGAGGCCTGCTTCTCTTTTGGACCAGATATAATCTTTCTTGTTCTATGATTGCTAGCTCCCCTAGATGAATGCAGACCAATGTTATTACAAAGGCTAATGATGTAAATATTTTTCTTCTTGTAATTTATGCTCCAAATGACCGTAGTGCGCGTTGCTTATTATGGGAAGAGCTTCACAACCTTATGTGCTCTTATACTAATTTGATTCTTTGTAGAGATTTCAATGAGGTCTTATCAGCTGATGAACGTCACAATGGTGTCCTTAATCAATCAATCTTAGACTTCCAGCATTTTGTGAATTTTTTTGAGTTGCATGACCTACCCATTTATGGGCGCCATACACATGGAACAACTCTTTAACATTTTCAAAGATAGATAGAATTTTGGTTTCCAGTTCTATTGCTTCCCAATGGCCTTTCCAAGCTGTTTCTTCTATTGACACCACTTTATCATATCATTTCCCTCTAATCTTTAAATCCTCTATCAACTATAACTAGGGAAGCAAACCTTTCTGATCTTTAAATTGTTGGTGGGATGATGTCAGATTTCTTCCTTTTGTGAAGGAAACATGGAATAATATTTGTGCTTATAATTCTAACCTCTCTTTGTCCTTAAAGCATAAGTTCTTCCGCAGTACCATCAAATCCTGGAACTCAGAAGTTTTTGGACATGTGGATACAAAGATAGAGAAATTGGAAGCAGCAGTCCTCAACAAATCTTCCAATGAGGTGACTCGGCCACTTTTTGATGATGAGAGGGCGGAAATCGAAAACCTGAAGACTCAACTCTACCACAAAAAAGCAAAAGGAATCAATTTGGCATTAACGTTCTAGAACAAAATGGACTCTTCTTGGCAATAACAACACCACTTATTTCCACAAGATTGCTTCTGCTCATTTCAGGGGTAATCAGATTGCTAAAATAGAAGACGAGGAGGGAATTCATGTGGATCCTGTCAAGATCAAAGACTCCATCTTCAATTTCTACAATAGACTTTTCATGGCAAATGCAGACATCCCTTATGATTTAAGCTCCTTTAACTTCCTTAAATTGTCAGCAGAGGAAAATGAGTCGTTAATTTCTCCTTTTTCCAAGGATAAAGTTTGGAAAGCAGTTTCCTCCTATAGAGCTAACAAGGCTCCAGGTCCAGAGGGTTTTAATTTCTTCTTCTACAAAAGGGCTTGGCCTTTCATGAAAACAGAGATTATGAAGGTTCTTAATGATTTCTTTGAAATAGGTTAGTTCCCCAATAACTTATTGAACTCATTCATAGTTTTGATTCATAAGGTTCAGGGTTCATCTTGTTTAATAAATGGAATATACAAAATTCTATCAAAGATGCTTTCTTTCAAGCTTAGAGTCATCCTCCCCAGTGTTATCTCAGATAATCAATTTGCTTTTATTCGAGGAAGAAGAATCCACAAGTGTTCATTCATAGCTTCAGATATTGTTCACTATGTGCACAAATCAAACAAACCAACATTTCTACTCAAATTAGACTTTCACAAGGCATTCGACAACATATCTTGGAATTTCCTATCTAGCACTATGGATCGGATGAGTTTTTATCAAACTAGAATAATTGGATGGAAGGCTGTAGAATTGGTTCATCTACTTCAGTACTAGTAAATGGATCTCCCACAAATCCAATTTACTTGAAGAAGGGCGTCAAACAGGGTGATCCTCTATCACCTTACCTATTTATCTTAGCTGTTGAAGTTCTAAAGTAGATGATTGATAAAGCCATCACCAACGATTACCTATCTGGTTTTTGGTTAAATGAAGAAATCCCTGTCATCTCACTCCTTCAATTTGCAGATGATACACTTTGCTTCCTCCCTGCAGAGGAGATACAAATTCTAAACTTTCTCAAACTACTTCAATGTTTCGAAGTTGTATCCGGCCTTAAAATAAACTACTCAAAGAGTTCTTTGATTGGATTAGGTGTCCAGACATCCTTCACCAAACATTGCATAGATCTTATTAAATGTAAGCTTTCCTCTCTTCCAATTACATATTTGGGTACTCCTCTCTCATTCAAAAGACTGTACGTCAAAGACTGGGATCCTTTAGTGAGTAAATTCATAAGAAAATTATCACTATGGAAAGGCTCTTGCTTGTCGTACGCAGAAAGACTCACTTTGATAAAGTCTATCTTGAGTAGTATGCCTTTATATCTAATGTCTTTGTTCCAAATACCTGTAAACATCTACAACTTACTTGAGAACAGTGTCAGAAACTTCCTTTGGAAAGGTGATCCAAAAGGGCACTCTCTTTGCTGGATTTCTTGGGATAATGTTTGTCGTCCTCTCCATGAGGGTGGTCTTAATTGATGCACTTGTAAATTAAGAAATGCATGTCTCCTATTGAAATGGATTTGGCACACTAGACAACCTTTGGGTTCCTCTTCAGCTATTTGGAATCAAATTTGTGTTAATTACCCGGGGACTAATAATTTGAACAGCCTCATCTCCAATAACAAATTGTCTCCAATTTGGAAGGGTATTAGAAAATGCTTGTATAAACAACACAAAGCTGTGGGACTACTTCAACTCCAATATAGGCTTCATTGTTGGGAATGGAAAATCTATTCAATTTTGGAAAGACAAATGGCTGCCAAACATGTGTATAGAAAATGCTTTTTCTAACCTCTTTCTTATTACAGCTGATCCTCATATCTCAGTCCAAGGTGCACTCAACTCTTTACTATATTCATGCACAAGACCAGAATGGAAAAGAAGGCTTCAGATTTGAGAAACTCAAAGCCTTATGAATTTAAGATCTCTAACAATTTCAACTTCTCTGCAACAAATTCTAGATCGTGTAACTTGGAAATTGTAAAATAACGGTGTTTATTTTGTTGGATCCATGTGTAGAGGTTACATCAAATCTAACTCAACGTTTCAGACTAATACACCCATTTACAAGATCTGCTAGAAATCTATTAGCACTCCAAAAATTAAATTATGCACTTGGACAATTCTCCATGACAGATTTCCAACGAGGTCCTTCCTAGCCCATCGACAAATCATTGAATGGCATGCTGCTACTTGCGCCCTCTGTGATTCCTTGGAAACTCAAGACCATCTCCTTTTTCACTGCACATCAAGCTGTAAAATTTGGATAGCTCTCTTCAAATGGACGGGTATCTCTTTTACAATCCCAAGAACCACTCCTGAATTCTTTATTCAATGGACTAGTGCCTTCACAGGTAAAATTCAAAAATCATTCATCACTTCCCTATGGATGATTCTTTGCTGAGAGATTTGGAAAAAAAAGAAACAGAATTGTTTTTCAAGGAGATTCTTCATCTCAAGATATTCTGTATAAATGCATGTATTTAACAATGTACTTCACTAAATTGAAGCATCCTCAGCTTCTTTATAGTGCTGACGATATTATTAAATGCCCTATGGCATTCTTCTCCCTGTAAGTTTTCAGCTTTTAATAAAACAACTCAATTATCAAAAAAAAAAAGTCTTAACTAATCACCCATTTTATATTTTTTGTTTGGTATGGTGATTAACTTAACGATAGAATTAAATAAATCAATAAAATTCTTAAATAACCTTACACTTAATTATTAGGTTGAATTGTTGTAATCTTTCTAGGTTTTTTTCTTTCAATTTTTTCACAGTTCATTTTCTCAAAGGAAGTGATGAGAAAATAGAAGCAGTTACGTTAGAAAATAAAAAAAAATAAGAATATTAATTTTTTAGCTATAACAATTGTATTTTAGAAAATACAATAAAAAAGGAGTACAAATAAGTAATTATGAGTAAAAAGAGAGTGGGATTATTAATCTCATTAATTTGGGATTACTAATACCATGGGAAGTGTGGGATTAGTTAATTAACATATTCATGGGTTTAGTAATTCAACAAGACTACTAATCCCACCTTCACATTGTTATACCAAACGAGGTATTAACGGGTATCCTATGGTTTAGTTAAGCAAGTCATCCTAACAAATGACCCATTAGTAGCATTAAAAGAACCTCTAGTTTAACATAATTATAACCTTAAAAGACATAACCAAGTGATAAAGATGTTTATGATCGAACTAAAATCTTAACTTCAAATCCCCTCAACTCAAAAGAAAAAAGAAAAAAAAATCAACTCTACAAAATTAAGAAATGTATTTATTGACACTTCAAATACTTTCTCAATATATTCTATAAATGTGATATGTTTTTGAATTTTACCTAAATTAAAACGAACTTTAAATATGATAATTTTTTTCCATATTTTTTTTAATTGGAAGAATTAATATGCTTTGAAATTAAAAAATTCAATTTAAAAGTGTTTGTACCCAATTTTGACATCCTAAACGACTAGTTCTTGGGTGAAACTGGAAGGATAATTAAGTGAAAATCTCAAGAATAAGATCTACACAAGACCTGCTGAAATTGGCCTATTAAATGACCAGATCCAGGGGTGAGACGTCCATTAGACCTACTGATTTTGACAGCCCAAACAACCAATTCCAGGGGTGAAATTGGAAGGTTAATTACTTAAAAGTCTTAGGCATACAGGACCTGCAATGGACCTGGTGAAATGGGCCTATAGCATGGTGGTTCTAGCATTACCATTTTTAACGGCTTTATTTAACAAAAAGTGGTCGAGAAAATAGCAGTATATAGCGGTTATGGGTTCTAGATGTTTCCAGGGAAGGACCGCCACCCAAATGAGCAGAACTCTTACCGGTATGAGGAGAGAATTTTCTAGATCTTCTATTATTCAAAGGCATATGGCATTAAGGTCTTGAAATTGTGCAAGAAGGGGAGAAACAACTTGACAAACAAGGACATCGTGAGCGAGAAAAATGGCAAGTGCATTAGTGGGTGACGGTTACCAATTCTAGTAGCTTCTAAGGGAGAACTGCCACTAAGAGGGAGGAGAATTGCCATTATAAATAGAATAATTTAACACAAGGGAACGACCACCAACAATCAATCCACAAATAGCCCAAATAAGCCTCAATTACGAGCTTAGAAATTCTCTAATGTAGTTTACAGCTTTCTGTATTTTTCAATTTCAATTACTGTATTTACTTTTTTAGCTTAATAAACACCATTTCTAGCTTTCAATTTATCAAGTTCTTTAGCTCCTTCAATATTTTTAAGATTTCCAGCCTTGTTATTTAATTTTTAAAGCTCAAATGCCATTGATTTTACATTTCCAGTTTACATTGATTACTTAATTTCCAGTTTATTTTACAAGCTTTAATTAGTCAAGTTCTTTACATTTCTAGTTTATTTACTTTTCAAACTCAAATGAACTCAATTTTAGTTTTAAATTTTACCAGTTCTTTATTCATTTTACAATTCCAGTTTGCTTACTTTTCAAGCTCAATGTTTCCAGTTTAATTATTTACTTATTTTCTAGTTTTTCACAAGTTTTAGTTAATCAAAAGATTGATCAATCAACAACCAAAAACATAGCAACTACAATACCAAACACTCTATTCAAATCAATTTAGCACAACTTAACCTAACTTTAATGTACAAATCTGTCTTCAATTTCCTTTCATTGTATTCAGTTCAATTTCAATAACACAAACCTTTCGATTTTATTCAAGTCTTATTCTCTTATTTGCAAAGTCAATTTCCTTTAATACCAAGTCTTCATTAATCATCAAGTCAATCAAGGTAATCACAGACACTAGTTCTCTAGTTTTATAGCCAGTTCTACCAGTAATCTTTCATATTACTAGATCTGCATATTTGTTTACTTTTTCACCGGCTTTACTGAGTTTTAAGGGTATATGTGGGAGGCTTGTCAGGTACATCGGCTGACAGACCTACACTCTCTAGCACACCCAAAAAAAAGTGCACAATTGGTGTAGATCTGTTCCAGGACCAGTTCTAGTACTAGATCCACTAGTCCAAAAAAAGGCGGGAACAATCTTTTTGGGCATGCCTAGTGGGACACATTAAAAATGCCACTAAAATAAATAAATTGAAGAGCAGCTATAACAACACCCTAGGATGCCGAATATGTGCCTACAAAAGTGGGGCAGAATCTCATCAATCCATAGTTGAGAAATATTTATTTTATTGACTCACTTTATTCAGGTCCTAATGTAGAAGTTAGGGGGCAACACGCCACATTTTTACACATGTGTATTAATTTTAGAACAAATAAATACACATGTGGGGGGCATTGTTTGTTCCCAATTTTGACATCCCAAACGACCAGTTCTGGGGTGAAATTGGAAGGCTAATTAAGTTAAAATCTCAAGAATAAGACCTACACCAGACTTACCGAAATTGGCCTCTTAAATGACCAGATCCAGGGGCGAGACCTGCACTAGACCTACTAATTTTGACAGCCCAAACGACCAGTTCCAGGGGTGAAATTGGATGGTTAATTACTTAAAAGTCTTAGGCACACAGGACATGCAATGGACCAGGTGAAATAGGCCTATAGCATGGTGGTTCTAGCATTACCATTTTTAACGGCTTTATTTAACAAAAAGTGGTCGAGAAAATAGCTGTATATAGTGGTTATGGGTTCTAGATGTTTCCAGGGAAGAACCGCCACCCAAATGATCAGAACTCTGACTGGTATGAGGAAAGAATTTTCCAGATCTTCTGTTATTCAAAGGATTATGGCATTAAGGTCCTGAAATTTTGCAAGATGGGGAGAAACAACTTGAGAGAGAAGGACATCATGAGCGAGAAAAATGGCAAGTGCATTAGTGGGTGACGGTTACCAATTCTAGTATCTTCTAAGGGAGAACCGCCACTAAAAGGGAGGAGAATTGCCATTACAAATAGAAGAATTTAACACAAGAGAACGACCACCACCAATCAGTCGACAAATAGCCCAAATTAGCCTCAATTACGAGCTTAGAAATTCTCTAATGTAGTTTACAGCTTTCTGTATTTTTCAATTTCAATTACTGTATTTACTTTTTTAGCTTAATAAACACCATTTCTAGCTTTCAATTTATCAAGTTCATTAGCTCCTTTACAATTCCAGTTTACTTACTTTTCAATCTCAATGTTTCCAGTTTAATTATTTACTTATTTTCCAGTTTTTCACAAGTTTTAGTTAATCAAAAGACTGATCAATCAACAACCAAAAACACAACAACTACAATAGCAAACACTCTATTCAAATCAATTTAGCACAACTTAACCTAGCTTTAATATACAAATATGTCTTCAATTTCCTTTCAATGTATTCAGTTCAATTTCAATAACACAAACCTTTCGATTTTAATCAAGTCTTATTCTCTTATTTGCAAAGTCAATTTCCTTTAATACCAAGTCTTCATTAATCATCAAGTCAATCAAGGTAATCACAGACACTAGTTCTCTAGTTTTATAGCCAGTTCTACCAGTAATCTTTCATATCACTAGATCTGCATATTTGTTTACTTTTTCACCAGCTTTACTGAGTTTTAATGGTATATGTGGGAGGCTTTCGTAGCTTATACGCACCTACAAAACATTTGACAAGTTAGGTACATTGGCTGAGAGACCTGCACTCTCTGGCACGCCTAAAGCAAAGCGCACAATTGGAGTAGATTTGTTCCAGGACCAGTTCTAGTACTAGATCCACTAGTCCAAAACAAGGTGAGAACAATCTTTTTTGGCATGCCCAGTGGGTCACACTGAAAATGCCACTAAAATTCATAAATTGAGGAGCAGCTATAACGGCACCCTAGGATGCCGAATATGTGCCTACAAAAGTGGGGCAAAATCTCATCAATCCAAAGTTGAGAAATATTTCTTTTATTAACTCACTTTATGTAAGTCCTAATGTAGAAGTTAGGGGGCAACACGTCACATTTTTACACATGTGTATTAATTTTAGAACAAATAAATAAATAAATACACATGTGGGGGCATTGTTTGTTCCCAATTTTGACATCCCAACCGACCAATTCTGGGGTGAAATTCGAAGGATAATTAAGTTAAAATCTCAAGAATAAGACCTACACCAGACTTGCCGACATTGGCCTCTTAAATGACCAGATCCAAGGGTGACACCTGCACTAGACCTACTAATTTTGACAACCCAAATGACCAGTTCCAGGGGTGAAATTGGAAGGTTAATTACTTAAAAGTCTTATGCATACATGACCTGCAATGGACCTGGTGAAATAGGCCTATAGCATGGTGGTTCTAGCATTACCATTTTTAACGGCTTTATTTAACAAAAAGTGGTCGAGAAAATAGCCGTATATAGTGGTTATGGGTTCTAGATGTTTCCAGGGAAGAACCGGAACCCAAATGAGCAGATTTCTGACCGGTATGAGGAAAGAATTTTCCAGATCTTCTGTTATTCAAAGGATTATGGCATTAAGGTCCTGAAATTTTGCAAGAAGGGGAGAAACAACTTGAGAGAGAAGGACATCATGAGCGAGAAAAATGGCAAGTGCATTAGTGGGTGACGGTTACCAATTCTAGTAGCTTATAAGGGAGAACCGCCACTAAGAGGGAGGAGAATTGCCATTATAAATAGAAGAATTTAACATAAGGGAACAACCACCACCAATCAATCAACAAATAGCCCAAATTAGCCTCAATTACGAGCTTAAAAATTCTCTAATGTAGTTTTACAGCTTTCTGTATTTTTCAATTTCAATTACTGTATTTACTTTTTTAGCTTAATAAACACCATTTCTACCTTTCAATTTATCAAGTTCTTTAGCTCCTTCAATATTTTTAAGATTTCCAGCCTTGTTATTTAATTTTTAAAGCTCAATCACCATCGATTTTACATTTTTAGTTTACATTGATTACTTAATTTCCAGTTTATTTTACAAGCTTTAATTAGTCAAGTTCTTTACATTTCCAGTTTATTTACTTTTCAAACTCAAATGAATTCATTTTTAGTTTTAAATCTTACTAGTTCTTTATTTATTTTACAATTCCAATTTATTTACTTTTCAAGCTCAATGTTTCCAGTTTAATTATTTACTTATTTTCCAGTTTTTCAAAAGTTTTAGTTAATCAAAAGACTGATCAATCAACAACCAAAAACACAACAACTACAATAGCAAACACTCTATTCAAATCAATTTAGCACAACTTAACTTAGCTTTAATTTACAAATCTCTCTTCAATTTCCTTTCATTGTATTCAGTTCAATTTCAATAATACAAACCTTTCGATTTTATTCAAGTCTTATTCTCCTATTTGAAAGTCAATTTCCTTTAATACCAAGTCTTCATTATTCATCAAGTCAATAAAGGTAATCACAGACACAAGTTCCCTAGTTTTGTAGCCAGTTTTACCAATAATCTTTCATATTACTAGTTCTGCATATTTGTTTACTTTTTCACCGGCTTTACTGAGTTTTAATGGTATATGTGGGAGGCTTTCGTAGCTGATCCACACCTACAAAACATTTGACAAGTCAGGTACATCGGCTAAGAGACCTACACTCTCTAGCAGGCCCAAAACAAAGCGCACAATTGGAGTAGATCTGTTCCAGGGTCAGTTCTAGTACTAGATCCACTAGTCCTAAAAAAGGCGGGAAGAATCTTTTTTGGCATGCCCAGTAGGACACACTGAAAATGCCACTAAAATTAATAAATTGAAGAGCAGCTATAACAGCACCCTAGGATGCCGAATATGTGCCTACAAAAGTGGGGCAGAATCTCATCAATGCAAAGTTGAGAAATATTTATTTTATTAACTCACTTTATGCAGGTCCTAATGTAGAAGTTAGGGGGCAACACGTCACATTTTTACACATGTGTATTAATTTTTGAACAAATAAATGCACATGTGGGGGGCATTGTTTATTCCCAATTTTGGCATCCCAAACGACCAGTTCTGGCGTGAAATTGGAAGGCTAATTAAGTCAAAATCTCAAGAATAACACCTACACTAGACTTGCCAAAATTGGCCTCTTAAATGACCAGATCCAGGGGCGAGACCTGCACTAGACCTACTGATTTTGACAGCCCAAACGACCAACTCCAGAAGTGAAATTGGAAGGTTAATTACTTAAAAGTCTTAGGCATACAGGACCTGCAATAGACCGGGTGAAATAGGCTTATAGCATGGTGGTTCTAGCATTACCATTTTTAAAGTCTTTATTTAACAAAAAGTGGTCGAGAAAATAGCAGTATATAGGGTTTATGGGTTCTAGATGTTTCCAGGGAAGAATCACCATGCAAATGAGCAGAACTCTGATGGGTATGAGGAGAGAATTTTCCAGATCTTCTCTTAATTCAAAGGATTATGGCAGTAAGGTCCTGAAAATATACAAGAAGGGGAGAAACAACTTGAGAGAGAAGGTCATCGTGAGCGAGAAAAATGGCAAGTGCATTAGTGGGTGACGGTTACCAATTCTAGTAGCTTCTAAGGGAGAACTGCCACTAAGAAGGAGGAAAATTGCCATTATAAATAGAAGATTTTAACATAAGGGAACAACCACCACCAATCAATCGACAAATAGCCCAAATTAGCCTCAATTGCTAGCTTAGAAAGTCTCTAATGTAGTTTACAACTTTATGTATTTTTCAATTTAAATTACTGTATTTACTTTTTTAGCTTAATGAACACCATTTCTAGCTTTCAATTTATCAAGTTCTTTAGCTCCTTCAATATTTTTAAGATTTCCATCCTTGTTATTTAATTTTTAAAGCTCAAATGCCATCGATTTTACATTTGCACTTTACATTGATTACTTAATTTCCAGTTTATTTTACAAGCTTTAATTAGTCAAGTTCTTTACATTTCCAGTTTATTTACTTTTCAAACTCAAATGAATTCATTTTTAATTTTAAATTTTACCAGTTCTTTATTCATTTTAAAATTTCAGTTTATTTACTTTTCAAGCTCAATGTTTCCAGTTTAATTATTTACTTATTTTCCAGTTTTTCACAAGTTTTAGTTACTCAGAAGACCGATCAATCAACAACCAAAAACACAATAACTACAATAGCAAACACTATATTCAAATCAATTTAGCACAACTTAAGCTAGCTTTAATCTACAAATCTGTCTTCAATTTCCTTTCATTGTATTCATTTCAATTTCAATAATACAAACCTTTCGATTTTATTCAAGTCTTATTCCCTTATTTGCAAAGTCAGTTTCCTTTAATACCAAGTCTTCATTAATCATCAAGTCAATCAAGGTAATCACAGACCCTAGTTCTCTAGTTTTATAGCTAGTTCTACTAGTAATCTTTCATATTACTAGATCTGCATATTTGTTTACTTTTTCACCATTTTTACTGAGTTTTAATGGTATATGTGGGAGGCTTTCATAGCTGATCCAGACCTACAAAACATTTGACAAGTTAGGTACATCGGCCGAGAGACCTACACTCTCTAGCACGCCGAAAACAAAGCACACAATTGGAGTAGATCTATTCCAGTACTAGTTCTAGTACTAGATCTACTAGTCCTAAAAAAGGCGAGAACAATCTTTTTTGGCATGCCCTGAGGGACACACTGAAAATGCCACTAAAATTCATAAATTGAAGAGCAGTTATAATAGTACCCTAGGATGCCGAATATGTGCCTACAAAAGTGGGGCAAAATCTCATCAATCCAAAGTTGAGAAATATTTATTTTATTAACTCACTTTATGCAGGTCCTATTGTATAAGTTAGAGGGCAACACGTCACATTTTTACACATGTGTATTTATTTGTGTATTAATTTTTGAACAAATAAATACACATGTGGGTGGCATTGTTTGTTCCCAATTTTGACATCCCAAACGACCAGTTTTGGGCTGAAATCGGAAGGCTAATTAAGTGAAAATCTTAAGAATAAGACCTACACTAGGCTTACTGAAATTGGCCTCTTAAATGACCAGATCCAGGGGCGAGACCTGCACTAGACCTACTGATTTTGACAGCCCAAATGACCAGTTCCAAGGGTGAAATTGGAAAGTTAATTACTTAAAAGTCTTAGGCATACTGGACCTGCAATGGAGTTGGTGAAATAGGCCTATAGCATGGTGGTTCTAGCATTACCATTTTTAACGGCTTTATTTAACAAAAAGTGGTCAAGAAAATAGTAGTATATAGCGGTTATGGGTTATAGATGTTTCCAGGGAAGAACCGCCACCCAAATGAGCAGAACTCTTATCAGTATGAGGAGAGAATTTTCCAGATCTTGTGTTATTCAAAGGATTATGGCATTAATGTCCTGAAATTATGCAAGAAGAGGAAAAATAACTTGACAGAGAAGGGCATCATGAGCGGGAAAAATGGCAACTGCATTAGTGGGTGACGGTTACCAATTCTAGTAGCTTCTACGAGAGAACCGCCACTAATAAACACCATTTCTAGCTTTCAATTTATCAAGTTCTTTAACTCCTTCAATATTATTAAGATTTTCAGCCTTGTTATTTAATTTTTAAATTTCAAATGTCATCTATGTTACATTTCCAGTTTACATTGATTACTTAATTTCTAGTTTATTTTACAAGCTTTTATTAGTGATGTTCTTTACATTTCCAGTTTATTTACTTTTCAAACCCAAATGAATTCAATTTTAGTTTTTAATTTGACCAGTTCTTTACTCATTTTACAATTCCAGTTTATTTACTTTTCAAGCTCAATATTCTTCGAGTTTAATTATGTACTTATTTTCCAGTTTTTCACAAGTTGTAATTAATTAAATGACTGATAAATCAACAACCAAAAACACAATAACTACAATAACAAACATTCTATTCAAATCAATTTTGCTCAAATTAGCCTAGCTTTTGTTTACAAATATGTCTTCAATTTACTTTTAGTGTGTTCAGTTCAATTTCATTACTACGAACCTTTTGATTTTATTCAATTCTTATTCTCTTATTTGCAAAGTCAATTTCCTTTAATACCAAGTCTTCATTAATCATCAAGTTAATCAAGTTAATCACAAACACTAGATCTCTAGTTTTATAGCCAGTTCTACCAGTAATCTTTCATATTACTAGATTCCCATATTTTTTTACTTTTTCACCAGCTCTACTGAGTTTTAGTGGCATCTGTGGGATGCTTTTGTAGCTAATCTACACCCACAAAATGTTTGACAAGTCAGGTACATTGGCTGAGAGACCTGCACTTTCTGGCATGCCTAAAGCAAAGCGCACAATTGGAGTAGATCTGTTCCAGGATTGGTTCTAGTATTAGATCCACTTGTCCTAAAAAGGCGGGAACAGTAAGAATCAATAATAAGGGAATAGATAAAAAAAACTTAAGTAAAAAAATATTAAACTGTATAAATTTCTTTTTTCTTTTGATAAGTGGAGATTTTATTAAAACCACAATAAGTGGAAACACCTAAGGAAGATGGTTGCGCACACTTAAGGCTACATATCTTCTTAGGAGAAAATTAGTACATCCTAAAAAACTTCTCAAATCATCTAAAAACATCCAATGAACTATACAAAAAAGAAGAATGAAAAGACTTAAAATTAATTATAGCATCTAAAATAGAGTGATACAAGGTGTTCTCCATGTTGGGGTCCTTCGAGTCAAAAATCCTCATGTTCCTTTTTTTTTCCATATTTCCCACACCAAATGATACCATAATAATGATAAAAAAAAGTTTAGCTTAAGAAGATGCCACATGTATAGAGTGCCAAAAATAAAATAAAAAAGTGGATAAGGAATCTGGGATGACTAATGGACCACTAATCTTCTTGAAGAACCATATCCATAATGGTCAAGCATGACAACAATAAAGAATAATGTGATCTATGGAATCTACATGACCAAAACACAATGAGCATCGATCACAATTGAGTCTTGAAATGATACATTTTCTATGCAAAAAATCCAAGCTTGGAGCACATGAATGGCATGACAACCAGACAAAAAAAAAAGATTCTAGGTGGGACAAAATTATTCCATAAATTCCCAAACATGAATTGATGTACTTGCAAACCAGTAGCTTGCATGTGCACGCAATAACGTACCAAATGCATGGGTAAGTAATTAGATTTTGAATTCATCCATTTCACGTTATCATAGTTTGTAGAATCTCCTAGTTGAAACCTCTGAATTAATTGCATCATGTCATTCAAATAATATCCCTCTCTCTAATCCTTAACCTTCTATGACATGTTAATGCAATAATGACATTGAACATTGGAAGAGGAGGTCTGTTTTCTAAGATTCTTTTGTTTTTGTGTGTGATATCTCTTAGGAGTTTGGCCTTTAGGAATAGGCTTACCCTTGGGTTTTCCCTTAGGTTTGCCTTTAGAATTATTTGTCTTATTGGCCATGGAGACACTAGGTGTCTTACCTCCTTACTTAGACTTAGGCTTTACCCTTAGTCTTGGCAACATCCACACTAGAAGTTTGTGGTGGGGATGATGACTTTACAAAGATGGTCTTTTGAGCATTTGAGGTTGAAGCCTCATTGAATCCTAAACCATGCCTCACAAGAGGAGTTCTTTGTGACACTAATAAGGTATCAAGATTCTCCTTACCCTTATGAAACTTGGAGATGGATTTCCTCAATTCTTTTACCTCATTTTTCAACAAGTCATTCTCTTTGGCAAGAGTCTCCATCGAAGAGATTTTGAATTGAGAGGAAAGTGGTTAACTTTTAAGCTCCCCTTGGGAAAGCTTAAGTGCCTACTTGTGCTCTTAGGTAGTTAATCTCCTTGTCACTCTCTACACACTTCTTTTAAGCTTCTACCATTTGAGTATAGTACAGAGTGCATTGGGAGTTAAGCTCCTTGAGGAGATCAATAGGGTCATCCTCATCATTGTCATCATCATCATCATCATCATCATCACTATCAGAAGTATAGGAAGAAGAAAGAGATAAGTTGGAAGCATGCACCTTATAAGATGAATCATCTATTGCCATGAATGCAAGATTGGCGGTTTCATCTTCACTTTCACTCTCACTTCCACTTTCTTGTTGAGATGAGTAGGTGCTTTCTTCATTTTCATCCCATGTGGCACTAAAGCCTTTCTTGTGTTTGTTCTTGAGAGTGGAACAATTCGGTTTGATATGGCCTTTCTTACCACATTCAAAGCATCTAATCGATGATCCTCCTCTCTTCATATCTTTGCTTCTTCTCTTGTATTTGCCTTTGCTTGATGGCCCTTCTCTAGCTTTAATCATCTTGATGACTCTCTTGGAGAGCATCACTAATTGCTCCTCACTAGGACCACCCTTGGCATCTTCCTTTCTTGGCTCTTCATCTTGCTCTTGTGTGGATTTAAGAGCAAGGCTCTTCTTCTT
>CANYLF010545382.1:0-10948 GCA_948193215.1 Bocquillonia castaneifolia | reverse complement strand
ACTATTTTCCTTAATAATCCAGTATTACAGGAAAATCAAATAGGAAGAGAAGGCTAGATTTGGTAGAGCTTCATGTGGTTAGACTCCAGCAATCTTAGGGAAAAGTGTTTTTATCATTATAATATTATTACTAAATTTTATTTATATAAAAGATTAGTATATGATAAAGTTAATATTTTTACAATGTGTATACTAAGTATACGTATAAATGGTTATCAATTTGAGGCGTTACACCCAAACCTTTACAATGAAGATTCAATAGGCTATCTTTAACCTTTACAATGAGTTTTACAAATGGCTAACTCTCCAAACCAACCCTTGTGTTTCCCCAACTCACAAAGAATTGACACTAGTACAATGGATAACTAATTCATTCAACCCAAGCAACAAATGCTCTAGAGTTCTAGCTACCCAACACCAAACAAAAATTAATTACAAAGATGAGAAATAAATTTTCAAGAGTTTGGCTATCAAAGAATTAATGTCCTCTTTTGAAGAATATTTATGAAGGGTATTTATAGCCAAAATACCCAAAACTAGCTGTTAGAAACAACCCCAAAGGTGTCTCTAAAATCTAGTTACTTTTGCATTTAAATGCACTGAAATCTGTTAGATCGCGGGCGCGATTACGCTTGTCACAGGCGCGATCTTTCCAACGGCTAGTTTTTCAGGATCTTCCTTAAATGTCGAGGGGGCGACATTTTCCATCGCGGGCACGACATGACCATCCAGAGAATGCCTTGAGAATGGCTTTCTGTTTGATTAAATCGCGGGTGTGATTTAGTGTGTTGCGGGCGCGACCTTAGTGACCAGAAAATCCTTCAAAAATGGACTTTATGTTTCATCAATCGCGAGTGCGATTTGAATAGTCACGGGCGCGATCTAAGCAATCAGAACCTTCGAGATTTTCACCAAAAGTCCTGGACACGATCTGCATTTCACGGGCGGGATATGTCCCATATCGCGGGGGCGATTATATAATCATGGGCACGATATAATGCCACGGACACGATCCTCCTAATCCCGAGCACGATATACAGGAATAATCCAAAACTAGACTTATGCTCCATGAAAGGCAACCTATACACTTGGGAGTTTTGTTAGACAGAGATAAAAGGTTGTTAAACTCAAAATAAGATAGATTGATGCCACTAAGGCCAACATGATTAAATGAAAATTAAATTTTTACTAATTGGATTGTCAACAACAAAAAAAAAATCCATAATGAAATAAAAATAATATAATTTTTTGAGGGTTTAATAGAATAAAATAATTATAAAAAGGACTTAATAGACTAAATTTAAAGTATATGGGTTTAATAGAAAAATCATAAATGTCATATATTTTAGGCAACTTGTTGGTAACATGCAAAAAACATTATATTGTAATTATTTTACAGGTTGCAATACTCAATTATAGTGAAAAAAAGTTTAAACACGTAATTGTAAAATTTTGAAAAGTTTAGACATCAAATATGTTATTATCCCAATCGGGTATTTCAGGCTTGACCTAGGCTTTTGAGGCCTACATAATATTTTTACTAAAATGAAAATCCAAGTCCACCAATGAAAATTCAGGCCTAATGTCAATTCAGACACAGATCCGATTTTTATGAAAAATGTGGTGTTCAAACCCGTTCAATGGACAGATTTGGAGGGGCTTGGATGGATAATTAGGTGCAAGAACAAGTTTACACGAGGTTTACAAGCTTTTATATTTGATACTCGAGATTGGACTCGAATAGCTCGGTTCGAATTTTTCCAATGGTTTGAAATTTTTTTGGGATTGGATCTCGAGTAACCATCTTCTTAACTTGTCAATAATTTACTGTTGTTTATAATTATCATATAATGAAAGACGATAAAATACTATGTTCAAAAAAAAAAGACGATAAAATACTGAATAAAAAAAAGACGTCAAAATACATAATCCATTTTTTTAGCTTATCAATCATTTACTGTTTTATTCTTTTAAATTTCACGCGCAGCTGAAAAAAAACTATACCAAACACCATCTAGACATGGAAATCCACACCAATTAGGAAAACAATGCTTCTCAGCTAAATACTTTTAGCAGGTTAATTATTTGGAAAACCTTGTTTCCTGAGTTTTTAAGGAAAAATCAGCAGAAGTAAATCCCATTGAGATTGTGTTGCTGGAAAGCAATGAACAGCTTTCTGTCCATAATTGGGGAGTTAAGTTGTCCAATTGATAAATTTTATGGTAAGTTATGCCCACATGATTTCCAACAAAGTGCCTCAAATGGCTCTCAATTTTTTTTTTTTTTACATTATCTCTAGTATTTCATTTTTAAAAAAAACATAAACTATGATTCAAACATGTAAATTTGTTGACTAACAACACCTGGAAATTGCTTACCAAATGACTCTCCAAGTTATCTTGTGCTGTTTGCCAAGTGGAAAGTCCACTAATACCCATCACCAAATTCAACTAAGCAAATTAATTAGCAATAGTAATTAATTTACACTTATCTATATAACTCTTCTCTTATCTTTTAGATTTTCCAAACAATTAATTAAGGCCAAAAAGCTTTACGAAAAGACCACAAAAATAGCCATGTGTTTTGAATGTTAGCATTAGAAGAATTTCATTTTTCCCATTTATTTATTAAAATTTTATTATTTTTATTAAAATAAGAGATATTCAACCAGTTATCTGAAAATGGAAAATATGAATTATCGAGTTAATTATATAAATTTAAAAAATTATTTGTGGAAAAAAATATATAATTGAGGTAATTTGTGGACTCAAGATTTTAATGCCAAATATGAAGAGAAGGTTAAAAAAATATTTTATGCACACTAAATTTGACATGTTGGTGGGTTTGAACCGAATCAAACTGAATAAAAATTTTACTCACTTCTTAAATTGAACTAAATCATAATTGATAAATTCAATTTGGTTTTCGTTTTTTTAAATTTCAATCTGATTCAGTTTTTGTGGTTAATTTTTTGGATTTTGATAATTGAATCAAATCAAATTTGTTCGATTTTTCATTTCTGTTCGGTTTTGCTCAATTAAAAATTTTGTGCAAACTGTTTTTATTTTTAATATACACACAGAGAAGTAAAACAGCACCGCATGATAAACTTATCACAGAAATTTTGCTTACCTTATATACACGGGAATTGATATTATAAGCTCAAATTCATTTGAGAATGAGCTTTTAAACACTTGAATTACATTTGTGAAATCATGAACATAAAAGATATAATTTTAAAATAATACATATCTATATTATAAATTTAATCTAAGAGTTTAAAAGCTCATTCTCCTAAAATAGCCATCCTACATGCAAACACTCGAAACCTTTTTCTACCCATGAACAACATTACCACGTGGACGGTCCTGTTTCAATTACAGAAATAGTAAGAATACTCATGGTCACACTATATACTTCTCCATTCTCACTATTGTCTCTGCTAATATCTAGTACTCTTCAAAGACAAGTCATTGTCTCCTCTAAAATATTTTAAAGAATATAAAAAAATAAAATTTTTTATTTATTAATTAAAAACAAAAAAAACTCTCAGTTACCATCGCGTCGGATATTTCTCCGGCGATCTTTTCCGGCGAAGGTAAATGATTCTTAGCCTTGTAATTTTTGCTGTGTTTGCTCTTCGGTTAAAGAAATGCTGATCGTTTTAATGCATGTAATGATTATATATTGTTTAATTAGAAGTTTAACTAATTATTATAATTTTAATTTCATTTTTATCCTTCTATTTTGGTTTAATCGAAACTGTTAAGTTTGGTGTCGTTTTGTGTTGCTTGCATGGCGTCGTCCAGCTTGATCAATCCCTTGTACCAGTACTACGACTACCTACTGCTAACACTACAACTACCAGAATCAAAACGGTGTCGTATTTACAGGTTTTAACGGTTTTGTTTGTTTTTTTTTTGTTCGGAGTGTGAATCGAGTTAAGTGATTTGATGCGTTTGTCGACTCGGTGAGAAAAGAAGCAGAAGAATGGTAAACTTTTGTACTACACCCTCTTATATTGAATTCTGCATTTATTACTGTTGTTAATTATATATAATTAAAGTATTTTTTTTGGGTTTTAGTTTTTTTTTTTAATGGAAATGATGTTGATGATAAGTGATAAGCCAGTGTTTTGATCACAGTTTTGAGTTTGATCCTATGCATAAGAATGATGCATGAATTATATATATATTTATTTAAAACAAAAAAGATCAGATAAGGTATTTTTTGAATCCCTGTTTGTTAATCCAGTTATTCTTTTGTGTTCCCAAAAAGCTAATCCTTTGAAGAATATATGTAAGGAAATCTGAACACTTAGTTTTGGTAGCCTTCCCTGTATCAAGTTCAGAAATCGTCCTTTTCTCTTGTTCTTTAATGCTTGTTTGCTGTTATGGTTGAGCTCTGGTTTTAAAGAGCTGTTTGTAGCTGATTGAACTGGTTTAAATGAACCTAGGTTGTTTAGGTGTTTGGTTTGAGTAAGATGAAATGGTTATCTAGCCATGTGTTATTAATGTATTTGCTGTGAAGATTAAGTAAACGCTTTATAGCATACTTGCTTTCATTGAGATTTTGATACTCTGCCTACTTTGAAGATGATTGATTATTTAAAAAAGGAAAAATTTTGCATTTATTGAGCATTGTCAATATAGGAACTCTTCTAAGCATTTCTTGATTGACATAAAAGGAAAGGAACCATTTTAAGATTGTATATGGTATGGGTTAGTTTTTGAGAAGAAGTGCAGAGCAAAAGTTTGTTTCTTGCTGAAATTTCACTGTAGTCAGAAGTGCAGGTGCTTCTGGTTAATGCATTTCCCAATGGTGATCATATTGATGAAGTTATTTAGCTTTCATCAATCTTTCCTCATTTTCAGGCCCTCTCTCTGCCGAGCCTCTTGGAGTGCTTGCCGGCTAACGGGGGTATTCCTGCATATGAGAACATAGTAATGGAGAAGGTAATAGCCGAAATAGGATTCGTTTTGGCTAGAGCACCCAATTCCGCTATATATTTGACACGGGTTTGCCGTAATGCTAAACTATGGCGAATGCATCTATCGTCATTAATGCATAAATAAAGATACCAATTAGTAGTGATTGAATTCCTTCTATGGTTCCACATGAGAACTCGCACCATTTTCAATCATGTAGGTGCATTTGACTATAGGCTTCAAGAAGTGGCTCTAAAAAGCCTTGATTGAATTGCTGGAAAGTTAATGACACATGACTACCTAAACTTAAACAAGAAGCTGGCTCTATTTAGATTCTGCTAGTTTCTTTGACCATTACTTGTACTTCTCCATTCTTCCAGTCTAAGACAGCTTTTAAACACCACCTTTCTATTTTTCTTCTTTGGGATCTGACGTGTTTAACCTTGTGTAAGAGGATGTATTATTGAGGCCAGAAGTCTATTACAATTGGAGTGTCCTGTGCGATATTTTACCATTGTTTGTGGCTCTTCTATAATCCATAGCTATTCTCTAACTTGAAAGCTGGTTAAGCATTAGATAAGACATGAGTCAGATCGTATCATATTCTTGCTAATTCCTTTTCATTTCTTTCATGATAATTTTTGGAATTTCACTTCTCAGTTTATGTTCTTAACTGTTTCTGTTTTGTTTAGGTCACAATATCCTGGCCCGATTTGATTTATGTGTTATTCTTTCTGGCAGTCTTTCCAGCAAAAAAGCTTTTGGATGCCAAGAGATACTGGTTGTCTAACTGATGGAGAGATAGGTTATGACAGTAACTCAAGAATCGAACCAAAGCGGGGTCATCAGTGGTTTATGGATAGCACTGGACCTGAATTATTCAGCAACAAGAAGCAAGCAGTTGAATCTGTTAGTAATAGACCAGTTTTGGGGACTTCTCACCTGAATGTTTCTCCATGGCAAAGTTCTTCCAGTTTTCAGTCAGGACAGTACAGTGACCGTCTCTTTGGATCTGAACCTGGGCGCACTGTCAATATGGAGGAAAGAAATATTTCTTCTGCTGGAAATATGACCATGAATATGGGGAGAAAGGATTTTGGTGATCAATATGGTAGCAATTCCTCTATGGGTTTGTCTATGTCGCATTCTATTGAGGATTCTTCAGGCGGTATTAATTTTGGTGGAATCCGAAAAGTTAGAGTCAATCAAGTTGGGGACTCTAGCAATGAGATTTCTGCCTCCATTGGACACCCCTACAATCGAGGAGATAACCCTGCAATTATAATGGGTGCTGCCTATAATAAGGGAGATAGCAATTCCAGATCCTTGGGACCAACTTATAATGAAAGGGAGAAGAATGCCATCTCAATTGGTCCCAACTTCAGTAAGGGAGATGGGAATTTCATTTCAATGGGACACTCCTTCAACAAGGAAGATGGAAATTTTATATCGATCGGTCATGATTATAGCAAGGGAGAGGATCATATATTATCAGTAGGTCAATCCTTTGATAAGGGGGATGGCAATTTTATAACAATGGGCTCATCATATGAAAAGGAAGACAGCAATGTCATATCTATGACTCCTTCCTTTGGCAAGGGACATGAAAATTTCATTTCAATGGGCCCCACCTTTGACAAAGCGAATGATAATTTCATTTCTATGGGTCCATCCTATAGCAAGGGTGATGATAGTATCATATCAATTGATCCGAACTATGACAAGGTGGATTCCAACATCACATCCATGTGTTCTGCCCAGGACAAAGAGGATTCTAATGTTCTATCCATTGGTCACAATTATAACAAGGGCGAGGGCAATACCATTTCTTTTGGAGGTTTTCATGATGAACCTGAGGCAGATCCATCTTGTAACATTATCAGTGGCTATGATGTGTTAATGAATCAGAACTCAGTTCAAACTTCAGAAGTGCCTATCCAGAAAGACTTTGTGCTGTCAAATGCTGATCCAATTGAAAATAATGCACCGAAAGCTAATTCAAAAACTGATGCGACCCCCAAGAATAAAGATGGAAAGTCATCAAAGAAGGTTGCCCCAAACAACTTCCCTTCGAATGTCAAAAGTTTGTTATCAACTGGCATGCTTGATGGGGTTCCTGTGAAATATGTTTCATGGTCAAGGGAGGTGAGTTCTTATAAATTATGTCTGAAATGTTCATAATAGTTTAGAGGACAAATGTATTATTCTGTATTGATTAGGTTTCTCTCTTTTGTAATGTGTGAAACTCCTTGACTGGCAGAAAAATCTTAAAGGACTTATAAAGGGAACTGGGTATCTATGCGGGTGCCAGGATTGCAACTTCACTAAGGTAATTAATTCATAGTACTCTTAAGTAAATCAACAAAAGAATATTCAGGATAGTTTGCTGACATAAGATGTATAGTGCAGGCTTTGAATGCTTATGAATTTGAGCGTCATGCTAACTGCAAGACTAAGCACCCCAACAATCACATTTACTTTGAGAATGGAAAAACCATCTATGCTGTTGTTCAGGAGCTGAAGAACACTTCACAAGAGATGCTATTTGATGTAATCCAGACTGTGACTGGGTCTCCAATTAATCAGAAGAATTTCCGCACCTGGAAAGGTGATGGCATTTTTATAGTTCATGTATACGACTTCTTAATTAAATTGGTTGACAAGTATAAAAGAATATACTCTCACAAAGCTTCTCTCCCGCAGCATCATATCAAGCTGCCACCCGTGAACTTCAGCGTATCTATGGGAAAGATG
Organism: Bocquillonia castaneifolia; assembly: GCA_948193215.1. Lineage (NCBI taxonomy): Eukaryota > Viridiplantae > Streptophyta > Magnoliopsida > Malpighiales > Euphorbiaceae > Bocquillonia > Bocquillonia castaneifolia. The sequence goes on along the minus strand of CANYLF010545382.1, from coordinate 3,266 downwards.
AAGTTGCCATTCCATCTTAAGATGAAGATCCTAGTTCTAGAATATGTGAGGTGGTATATTCTGTGCATAGCAGCGTATATCTATGGTAAATTATCAACTTGTTTTGGGATTTTAATAATTTTGAGGAGATAGTGGTATTTAAGTTTTTTATTATAGTATCAAGTTTTAATTTTGGAAATATAAATCTGTTTAAATTTTGAGTTAATTATCATGTATGTACACAGCATTCTGGTTGCCTGTTATACTCCATGTTAGTGAAGAGACGATGGGGCTTGATTTAAAGTCATGCAATGCAACATGCCCCTTGGAAGAGAACAGTAGTGGGGTTACAATTCAACATAAAACAAAAATAAATAATCTATTTGCTGCATAAAGTAGATTAAATGAATTGAGTTTTGTTGTGATACTTAGAACAAGGTCTTCAAAATGAGTGAAAAACCTCCATTGAAAAAACAAGCCGAGTTGCGGGTTAAAGATTGCCTGCAATTTATATTTTTTTATGCATCGACCATAGGGTGTCCAAACTGGGTATTTGTTGCATTTCTAGATATCCTTAGGCTGATTGCGGTTGTATTTATCTAGGTTCTCTTGTAGTCACTTTGTGTATGAATATGATGGGATAGATACATGCTTGTTTATGAGGGGGTTGACGAAGTTCTATTTTAAACTAGGTTGTCTTTCTTCAGTACACGAGGAATGGGGAGCTGAAGCACTGAATCCGCTTTAGTTAACCATATCAACTTCATGGTATTAATTAATAGGAACGCAATTAGGAGTGTATTTTCTTGTGTTCTGATAGTTCATATGTCTGATACTGACTAATCAACGAGTTGGTGTGCTGGTTTGGTGTGAGCTAGGATATCAGCACTCTTAATTACTTTCCAATTTTTGAAAGCTGAAGATCTTTAAAGTGCTCTTTGTAATTGAATTAATTTACGCTTGAACATCCCTAAGAATTAAGATGTATTTTCTAAAGTTGTGTGGCATTCACCGCAGACTCAACACATGTAAAACCTTAGTACAGAACAGCTCCTGATTTTGTTTCAATCTTAAAGACAGATTCATCCGTCTTTTGCTCTATCAACAACACTGGTTCGTAGAGTTTTAGTATAGTTCAATCTTTGGCACCACATTTTTGTGCTTGGATGCAGGACTTTTATCAGAGTATTTACACCACATAACCAGATATAGGTGACACGAGAGATAACCTACTTATTTAGGCAGTTCGATGTTATTATATTTCTGAATTTCTATTCCTTTCATCGAGACAAAAACCATTATTCAAATACACATGATGCAACATTTACTGAATTTTGTGAATCAGTTGGTTTTTTTTTTTTGGTAAAATTTGTGAATCAGCATTAGCTTATCTTATGAAGTACATTTTATCATCGAAGTGCTTGAGATAAACATGACTGGTTGTTTCTTTCTTTATGAAATCCATAAAAGCACTTCCATAGTATTATTGCGATGAGAAGAGAGTCGAAGAAAACAGTAGTGCTAGGCAACTATATGTTTTCTATCGGGATAATGACATTTTTTTTGACATATTCAGTGAACCAAGATTCCATTTTGAAACATCAGCAATGTAGCGCTAGAAATATTTTTTTATATTGGATTTCTTAATGCTTTTACTGTCAAATCACCGATTATACCCTTACATGCATGGTCACCAGACACCCATGGGAAAGTTGTAGGCTCCTAGCCGGAATCTTATTAAAAATGGGAGCATATGGGCTAGTTTGATGTGAACTTTTTAAAATTTTTAAAATTTTACTATTAGGTATTTGAACTCTTTTTCTAGGCCAAATTGAAAAATTGATAAAAAAATCTTGTACTTTAAATTTTTTGTAAGTTATATCTAATTCTTTAAGGTTTAACACTATATAACATTTACTTTATAATTTTTATCTAATATAGGATTCCGGTTAGAAAAATTTGAAATTAGTGATTAATTTTACTAACGTGTTATCGCTGGATTCCCTATCATTAAAAGAGGCTATGAGTCGGTAAAAATTAAGCTGACTAATCATCCTTAGAAAAAGACGTCGCTTTCATTAGCTTAGGACATTAACAACGAAACCAAAATGTATCTTCTCCTCCATAACAAACAAAGGATGAACCCAAATCGTTTCCAAATCTTATTTTCAGTCCACCTCCAAACGATTTGGAAAGCAATAGTGCACCAGGAGAGAATATCAACTCTAATTTTGATATCGAGTTGGCATCAAAATTAGGGTTCATATTCGTAACAACCCAGACCACCTGCTTATAGATATTGTCCGCTTTAGGTTGGGAGCGCCACGTTCCAGACCAGTCCCCTCGGTTTTAAAATGCGTCTACAAGGTAAGGGTATCCACAAGCTTATAAAACATGTTTCATTCCCTCTCACAACCGATGTGGGATATCACAATCCACCCCCCTTAGGACCCAGCATCCTCGCTGGCACACCAATGCGGATACTGGCTCTGATACCATTTGTAACAGCCCAGATCCCCCGCTTGCAGATTTTGTCCGCTTGGGGCCGGGGGATGCCACTCTCCAAACCAGTTCTCACAATTTTAAAACGTGTTTACAAGGTAAGGGTATTCACAAGCTTATAAAGTATGTTTCGTTCTCCCTCACAACCGATGTGAGATATCACGGTATTCTCTTCTAATGCACTATTGCTTTCAAAATTGTATAGAGGTGGACCGAAAAGAAGATTAGGGTTTATCCTTTGTTTGTTAATGGAGGAAAAGATGTATTTTGGGGTTTTGTTGTTGAAATCCCTATGGCAACCAAGGGGGGGTGGGGGGGGGGGGGGGGGGGGTGGGGTGAATTGGTTGTTTAGCAAAAAAAAACTTAAATGCTTAATTAGAACTTTCAAACAAATAGCGGAAGCAATTCAATTACTTAAACATAATAACAATCAAAGAAATTGATTATCAAATAAAATATAATGGTGCAAACAAGTAAAGCAAGACAATAAATCAAATAAATTCAATCAAGTATAAATTAATATGAAAATGTAAATAGAGTAGGAGAAGAAAATCAAACACAAGATTTATAGTGGTTCGGCCAACTCCTTGCCTACATCTACTCCTCAAGCTCCACTTGAGATTTTATACTATCAATGATCCTTTTGTCAGGTTCAAGATCAAAACCTAAGTGTTTTCGTTGGCTCACATTCAAACCTTTACAATGAGTTTTCCTAAGGCTCACTCAAAACCTAACTCAAGTGTTTTATGGCTTACACTTAAAACCCAAAACCCAAATGTTTTCAA
>CANYLF010545325.1:0-14602 GCA_948193215.1 Bocquillonia castaneifolia | reverse complement strand
TGATTTCTTTTGTCTTCATCAGAGTTATTTTTCATCATTGGAGGCTTCTTTTGTACCAACATTTTTTGTTTATAGTAGAGAGGTAATTTTTTTTAAATGTCGTTTGTTTCTTTAGGTTCTTGTTGATGCATTTTTTAATTTGTTTCATATTTAGGTTGTTTTTTTGTATTTTAATGATGGATGGAGATTTGAAGTTAGGGCTTATATAGATGGATTTACATAAAAAGAAAGAAGAAGAGTTTGAAGTTAGTTTTGAATGTCAGTTCCATATCCGTTTATGAGTTGTGTTCTACTTGTTTGATGAAATGTCTCTATGAAAGGTGTGTGTGCGCATGATAATGAGTTTCTTAACTGTTTCTTAGCCGTTTCTTATCTGTTTTTGCAGGATGATAAGTTTTGTATTTTTTTAATTTCTGTTTATTTTTATTATTATTATTATTAAAATTGAAGAGCACGATAATGTTATTCAACTTTGTGTTTTTGTTTCTTGATCTGGTGATAATATGACTAATGTTATGGTTACTACAAGTTTTCAATGTCAGTTGCATGTCTGTTTGTGAGTTGCATTCTACTTGTTTGATGAAATGTCTCTATGAAAGGTGTGTGCGCAGGATAATGAGTTTCTTAATTGTTTTTTCATTGTTTCTTATCTATTTTTGCAGGATAATGAGTTTCTGACTGTTAACTATTTCTTAATTTTCATTTGATGTTTTTGTGGTTATTTCATAAGTATTTCTTAACTGTTTCATAAGTTCTTCTTAATTATTTTTTAAGTGTTTCTTAATTGTTTCTTAAGTGTTGAAGATCTAAATATTGATTTACAAAGAATATCATTGATATGTTTTCATGGAACTAAACTTGAAAATTTTTCATTTGATATTTTTGAGGTTATTTCATAAGTGTTTCTTAACTGTTTCATAAGTGTTTAATTATTTCTTAAGTGTTTCTTAGTCGTTTCTTAAGTGTTGAAGATCTAAATATTGATTTAGAAAGAATGATATTGATATGTTTTCATAGAATTGAACTTTAAGAATTTTCAATTGATGTTTTTGTGGTTATTTCTTTAACTGTTTCTTATTTTTTTCTTAACAATTTCTTAAGTGTTTCTTAATTGTTTCTTAACTGTTTCATAAGTGTTTCTTATCTGTTTTTGTAGGATAATGAGTTTCTGACTATTAATGAAAATGTTGGTTGTTCAAAAGTGGAATCTGATGTTGAAGATCTAAATATTGATTTATAAAGAATATCATTGATATGTTTTCATGGAACTAAAATTAAAGAATTTTCATTTGATATTTCTATGGTTATTTCATAAGTATTTCTTAACTATTTCTTAAATGTTGAAGATCTAAATATTGATTTACAAAGAATGATATTAATATGTTTTTCATGGAATTGAACATGAAGAATTTCATTTGATGTTTTTGTGGTTATTTCATAAGTGTTTCTTAACAATTTCCTAAGTGTTTCTTAACCGTTTCTTAAATGTTTCTTAACTGTTTCTTAAGTGTTTATTAAGTGATTCATAATTGTTTTTGTAGAATAATGAGTTTTTCACTATTAACGAAGATGCTGGTTGTTCGAAAGTGAAATCTGATGTTGAAGATCTAATTATTGATTTACAAAGAATGATATTAATATGTTTTCATGGAACTAAACTTGAAAAATTTTCATTTGATGTTTTTGTGGTTATTTCATAAGTGTTTCTTAATTGTTTCTTATCTGTTTTTCCAAGATAATGAGTGTCTGGCTATTAACAAAGATGTTGGCCATTCGAAGGTGGAATCTGATATTGAAGATCTAAATATTGATCAACAAAGAATAATATTCATAAGTGTTTCTTAACTGTTTGATAAATGATTCTTTAATTGTTTCTTAAGTGTTGAAGATCTAAATATTGATTTACAAAAAATATCATTGATATGTTTTCATGAAAATAAATTTGAAGAATTGTCATTTGACATTTTTGTGGTTATTTCATAAGTGTTTCTTAACTGTTTTATAAGTGTTTCTTAATTATTTCTTAAGTGTTTCTTAAGTGTTGAAGATTTAAATATTGATTTAGAAAGAATGATTTTGATATGTTTTCATGGAACTGAACTTTAAGAATTTTCAATTGATATTTTTGTGGTTATTTCCTAACTGTTTCATAAGTGTTTCTTAATTGTTTCTTAACTGTTTCTTGAGTGTTGAAGATTTAAATATTGATTTAGAAAGAATGATATTGATATGTTTTCATGGAACTGAACTTGAAGAATTTCAATTGATATTTTTGTGGTTCTTAAGTGTTTTTTAACTGTTTCTGATTATGATTCATATGTGTCTCATAAATGTTTCGTATGTGATTTTTTTGTTTTGTTGGAGGATAATCAGTTTTTCTCATAAAGCTTATTGTTTTGGTGATTTTTTAAAAAATTCATTGATGATAAAGAAGAGAATGAATATGATGAAACATTTAATTGAACAATTTACATAACGTAATTGAATAATTTTTTGATGTTTTTTATAGAATTTGTTGGAAACAGTAAAGGAAGAGTAATGCAATTTCTGAAATTTTTTCATAAGTGTTTAATGAGTGTTTCTTAGATTTTTCTCAAGTCTTTCTTATAAAAGAGGTATTTTACCAATTAAAACAACGCTTTTAAGTATAGATGATAATACTTTATCGGTTAGATATTTTATGAAATAAAAACATCCTATTAGGCATTTATGAAAATTTTCCACAATTGAATCGTATCCGAAAATGTTAAACTCAACCGGGCTGGGTTCGCTTACAACTCAAAAAAATACGAATTGGTGGGCCAGTGCCGGTGCTTTCAACCTCCAAACAGGGGACCCATATCCGACTTTTGACCCCACCACACGTGACTTCTAAACAATATCAATCACCCACCGTCCGATCTGATCCGATCCGTTTAATTCGCTTCACTTTTTAAGTCCCTTTTTTCTCTCTCAAGGAAAAAAAGATTGCTGCCCTTTTATTTTATAGTACTTTTTTGAAAAACGAAAATTGTTCATTGCAAAAATTAAACCTAAAAAAAAAAAACCCTTTTGCGGCAATGGCAGATATGTATGTAACAAAACAGAATGCATAATCATAAAAGAAATTTTTAGATTTGAAGTGCAGAGCCAAAAGGCAAAGGGCCAATGGCAAGCATAGCAGCAGCAGCGACGACTACAACACCAAAAGTTTTGAATTTTATGATTAATTTTGTTGATATTAAAGAAACAGCAACTGGGTATTAAAGTAAGCTCAATAATACACATTAAAGGAACGATTTTTTTTTGTTTATTATATTACAAGTGTAATTAGTCATGTCCGAATTGGTGGCCCGCACTGGTCGGCATCAGCAGCGGTACGAGGGTGGTTGTCGCCTTGTCGCCGGGTAAATAAATAAAATTTCTGTATATTTCTTCATTAATATACTAACAAATAGAAATAAAGCTCTGATTTTTTTTATGTGTATTTGGATATTGTTATGCTTTTATTTGATTGTTAAATGATTGATAATGTCGTTTTCATTATGTTGGTTAATTGGTTTTTTTCTTTGTTTTTGATTGGTGTAGTGACTGTTTAGAATAAACCATCTGTTGTTTGATTTGTACATTATTGACTTTTTTTTTAATTTTAATGTTAATCAAGGCATTTATTTTAATTGGTCATTATGGATTTGTGGGACCTTTCCTTTGTTTTTGTTTTGTATCTTTATTTTGTTTTTGGGGGTTTGGAATGGATTTGGAGGGGTTAGTTGGTGATGTTGTTGGTTCTTGAATGTAAGAGATTAGATATCTGTTCAACAGTATGAGATGACAGATATTCTTTGTCAACAATGTACTAATTTTTTTAATGCTTTGAATATGATCCTGAGTATGAATTGATGGAATTAATTTCCTTGGTTTGTTTAAATCATTTGGTTTGCATTTAGCGAGAGCAACTGAACTTTACCGTCTTTCAAATGGTTTCTTGTAATCAAGAGCACTTAACTCTTACGCCAAACATTTTGGATGGTTATGAAAATGTTTCCAAAGCACTGTTATTTGGTCTTGAGTTGCTAACTTAGTAGGTTTTGTTGCAGGTGTATTCCCTTTAGATATAAAGCTTATAATGAAAATGGCAATGGTGATCCTGTGAAGGTTGTCGAGGTTCTTATGATCAACTCAACTAGTGGACCAGGTCTCTTGTTTCCAAAGGTAATCATGGGATACCTTTTTTACGGCACTTACTGTGATCATCTCCTTGCTTCTGCATTGCAATTCATGTATAAGCTGCTTACTACCTTGTATGAAACGTCTATGGGGCTATTTCAGGTCCAGTTTATAGTTTATTTATTTTGTCTTTATCATTACTACCTAGAAAACATGAATAATATCACATCAAATGCCACTGGAATGGCTGGGAGAACTCCTTGCATTTATGTATGATAGAAGCAGAGAAAAAAATTCTGTTTATGCTATTTGTAAGTTAGCATGCATGGGTTCCATACTGATTTTTCTTATAGCTATTTGTCCATCGTAAACGATATCTTGTTACTGATGCACTTCATGCATGATTTGGTTAAATTTAGCAGAAAGTCTGGTTTACAAGCTTAGCAGCCATTGCACACTTCACACATAATGTAGGAGTTGAAGGTCTTGAAACACCTGTGTGCATAATCATGAATTGCAGGTGTGCATGCACATCTTACAAATGAGAAAAGATTGAGTTATTTTCTTTTCCTGCATTTGTGAAATTGGCTAGATTTTCAAAGCATCCCTGTATGCTAATTCATGACAGTTTGAATTTCAGAACCCTAATTTTACATTATGCCTGATTTGAGAGAGAGGGGAAAATGGAAGGAAAGAAAATGGGGGAGAACATTTTGACAAGTTTGGTTCTCCATTAGTGGAGAGAATTGTACATGGGACCACCAAAATGTTTTCATCCCAAATTTGGAGAAACTGGAGGTCAAGAAGATGTTTCAACTGTGGCATATCCCTAACAAAAAATATTTAAATTTCTTATCATTCTCGTTTCTCCCATGTTTTTAATCCCATCCACACTCATGGGGAGAATTTTTTTGCATTTTCACTTTCATTTTTCTTATTTCTTTCCTTCCATTTTACTTTTTATTTCCTAAACAAAAATTTCCCCCACTCTGATAAAAAAAAAAAAGCCGTAGAGTGATGGATAACAATTTGTCTACTCCAGTGCTGTGCTATTTTCTGTTTGTGGGCAGTATTATTTTTGTATGCTATTGGAGGACATAGACAGATGTGTTCTTCTTTTTTTATCTTTTCTTTGTTCTGTTTTCATTTAGGGAGGGTGGGAGAATGACGAAACTGTTGAAGAGGCTGCAGTGAGGGAAGCCATTGAGGAAGCTGGAGTTCGAGGTGATCTGATGGTAAAATGCCTTTGTAACCTGATTTCATTATTATAGTCCATTGCAGGTGTAATTGAAGTCTTGAATTATTGAAGCTAGGATGTATGTTTAGAGTAATAGCTGGTTTTCTTATTTGACGAGGCTTTTATTTTCAGGCATTCTTAGCTTAATACCAAGGGGTAGACAAAATAAACAACTTTTACTTTTATAAATGCCTTGTTGGTGCATATGAACTAGGAAGGAATCAATGTGTTAACAACAGCTGAGTATTAGGATTGGTTCATGCATTACTCACATCTTTGGCAATAAGTAGGAAGTTAAAATAAATGTTACTTTTGGTAATGCCTTTCTCCATTATGGTCCTTTTCTCCTGCATGTTCTTTTGTTTCTTATTGTACAATTATCACATGGTTTCATAAAGTTGGTGTTCTCGCACAAGTAATTTATCTATGCCAGTTATTCTGTTGTCAACAATCTAATCTAGGTTTATAGTGTATTTTGACAGATGCACATGTATAACCCACGCGCAATAATTATTTAATATGTAGAAGTTCTCTTCACATATATACCTTGGATGATTGCTGCACATTTGTACATTGGATGTCTTTCTGTGTTATTATATATTTCAATTTTATTTTGGTGCAACTAAATCCGCCTCTATATTGCAAAATATAATATTGTAATTGTCTATTAAGTTGATGGCTTTTGAATATGATGGTTAGGAAATTCCACACTTAACTCTTATTTGCACTGGATATCAGGATTTCTTAGGGTATTATCACTTCAAGAGTAAAACACTTCAAGATGAATGTTGCCCAGAAGGTTTATGTAAAGCTTCAATGTTCGCTCTGTATGTGAAGGAGGAGCTCGAGTCATGGCCAGAACAGAGCACCAGAAAGAGAAGTTGGTTGACCATATCTGAAGCTGTTGAGAATTGCCGACATAAATGGATGGAAGACGCCCTCAAACAATTCTCTACTTGGCATGCAAATAGGATGTAATGTAAACTATAGAAAATTAGGAATCGCCCGATCAAGATTGTTTTGCTGTGTGCACAGAGAAAAGAAACTAAACTTGTGCTCACAGATCCTCCTAGTTATCTGCTGCAGCAATTTACTTCGTATCTTCCAAGAAACACGATAAAGCAGAACATTAGGATTATACAGCTCGTTTTTTTTTTTTTTTTTTTCATGTTTCGGAGTCTTGTTCAAGTTACTAAGACTCTTGCATTTTAATCCTTTGCCATTTGTCCCAGCAGTTTTTAGATGTTCATTGATGTACCATTTTATCTACAAGTTAGGCTGCTAAAATGCCTTGCCCCACATTGAAACTGTTTGAAATGTTAAAAGAGGGGGAAAAGGGATTCCAAGTGATTGTCGCTTCTCATTTTGCTGATGATATGGTTACTTGCATATGCCCAAGTTTCTTGCACATCGTTCTTTAAAATTTAAATTATAAATTATGATGACTATATACTTACACAGAAGGAAAATTGTAATTTATTTCAATAGACTCATTATTTTGTTTGTCTCAATAAAAGCTAAATTATATTAATTTATTTGTTAATTTAACAGTCATATGAAGGAAAATTTTACTTTATTTCAATAGACTTATTATTTTATTTATCTCAATAAGTGTAAAACTATATTAATTTATTTCTTAATTTTACAGCCATATGAAACATGAAAGTTGCTTGTTATTTGATCAGAAATTCAGACTTCATAAATACAAGCTACACTTCTGAATTATGATACACCAATATTAAGTTAAGATCCCTGTTTGTTGGTTTTGATAAAAAAAAAAATTAATATGATTTTGTTAATAAAACAACATGTGAAGCTGTTGTTTAGGAATAGGATTCTCAATTAATGTTTAACAATTGGAATTTTGGAATCCTATTCCATGTAAATCGTGGCTAAATGGAACAATATCGTTAATCAATGGCTTTTAGATGTCACTTGGTTTAGTAGGTAAACTTGCCTAACTAAGGATAAGCGCTAATGCGGGATAAGCCACGGTCCCCAAACTATCTTCTTTCTCCCAGTAAAATCCCTAAATTTCAATTTGTAACTTAAAAATCACTAAACTTTAATTTTGTAACACAAAAATCCCCCAAACTATGAGTTTGTAACATAAAAATCCCACTGTTAGCGTTAAATCAACTATCGTTAATCAAATTATACCATATTATAGTCCAATAAATTGAACATATTCTATCATGACCTCTCACCAAAATTGGGACCATTTTGACATTTTTTTCTATTTTTAATGAATTTATCAACTTTATCATAAATATAGTTTCTGATAATATATATATATATATATATAATATTTAAAAAAAATTAAAATTGATTTTAAAGTTTCTAAAGAGTTTCAATTTAATTTTTAAAACGTATTCAATACTGAAATATCATTCATTTTAAGGGTTTGTGCAACTTACTGATTTCAGGGGAGGAGGAATGGGGTGGCAAGGTGGGGCGGCCACCCCCTCCCGGAGATCCTTAGGGGAAGTATATTTGTAGTCTTGACCGCCCCTTCAGTGTAGCAGTCACCCTTCGGTTTGGGATTGATTTAACTTCTATATTTTGCTTTTTTAGATTTTAATCTAGATTCAGTTTGAGATGCTACTCCAATTTAGCTTATATATTTTGCTTCTTTAGTTTTAAATCTAAACTGAAAATGATTCATAATCTTAAATTACAAAAAAAAATATCTATCATGGATTTTAAATGTATATTATGGTTGATTTTATTAGATAATTTAAATTTTGTATAATTAATCGAAATTAAGTTTTTGATTAAGTGTTGATGGACCTAAATCTCATCAAATATGGATTTTTGGTTTGTATTGTTGCCTTGATAAATTTAGGACTTGTATAATTAATTAAAATTATCTTTTTGGTTGAGTTATAATGGATCTAAAACTCATATGTATTTTACATTTGTAATTCATTAATTCTTATAATTTGTTAATTCTTATAATACAATCAAATTAGTTTTCAATTTTATTTTATGATTTTTTATTTATTATATCCTTTTATTCTATATTTTTATTGTATCAATTTTTAAATTTTTTTAAAATTAAATTATATTTTTTTTATAACTTTCACACAAAAAAATCAAGTGGAATTTTATCAAAATGAAATTATATTTTTTTATAACTTTCGCACAAAAAATTATCAAGTTGGGTAACCATATTTTATCTTTATTTGATACTAAAATACAAATTTTAGAAATTTCATTGAATAAAAAAAAATTAAATCGTTTTTATTTTATTCCATGCGAAAATTTCGGAGCCTAACTTGTTGGACTCGGATACAAGTGGCCTAGTAAAAGTAGAAAAATCTTTGTTTATGAATAATAAAAATAAAAAGTAAAATGGTGGTGTCAAATGAAAAATAATAAAAATAAAATAAAAAAATTTAACGTGATTCAGTATATAAACCTACATTCACAGACACAAGAGAAACAAAAAAAAATATTAGTACTAAAATAGGTAGACAATAATTCTCAAAACTCAAAAATCCAAAAATATCCTTATCTCTTAAGCTACAAAAATAACTAAATGAATTATTATACCTAAGAGAAACATTAAACACTCGAAAAAAATATTACACCTCATGAACTCACACCTAAAAGATAGAGATGCTCTCACAAGCACCAAGTTGAGATAGAATTTTGATGGGTGGAGACCACCTTCTCCAAGTACGGGTGTTGCTCACATAAACATAGTCATCAAGTTTGCAAAGTTAACAAACCAATTTCTATAATTATTATTTTTTTTAGTGGATTCTATTATGTTTTTATGCTTGGGTTAAAATGCAAAGCAAATCCCCACATAACTGACCCTTAATTGAAATTTTTGCCATTTTATTTATATATTTTTGTGAAACATCTTACATAAACGACTTTTTGTGAAATATCTTACCGTGATAAACGTCTATGATATGTGCACGTTACATATAACCCTGTCAACTTATATATTTTTTTCCACTTCGTACATTTTTTTTTTTGCCTTCCTGTGTCATTCTTTTTTAATTTTTTTTCATCCTCCAATTTAGTTGTACATAACTGAAGTTTGATAGGAGTATCCCCATAGAGTCAGAGTAGACAGCTGAAGTACCTAATTCTTTTGGTGAACATCAAAAAAAGAAAATTCCAGTTGGGTTACGCAAAGCAGGCAGATGATCCAAGCAAGCTACCGCAGGCTGAAAACTAAAAAAATGCGAGAACTAGGCAAGATTTATGTGTCAAGTTTGTACAAAAATACATATATATAAATGACATATATACGTCAAAAAGCATTATCATCTACCAATATCTATGAGATACAAATGGCTACAGCTATCCTTTACCTCACCTGTACTGTATTTATAAATTAAACAGCAAGGCAAGCCTGTTTTATCCCCGAGGTCCTGGTATCCATCCAATCCATGTCTGTAAATTCTCTGGTTATTGACAATATGAAATCCCTTAGTTTGAAGAGCCCACTGCAGTCAAATGGAGTTTTGAGCACATCTGCAGGTGAAATCAGTTGCCACTCCAACTATCTCGATAGCTCGAGGAGAGAAACTGAAAATGTAACATAGAATACAAGGAGATTTCATCCAACACCTACTAAACTGGCATCTCAACTCTCATCTAGAACAACATCAGCTGGATCTCCAATCCATGGCCTCCCTTCTCTCCATTGAAATTTAATCCTTAGCTTCCCATTTGCATCTACCCCAACTACTTTGCCCTTGCTAGCATGCGTCTCCATCCCCCATCCCCAACGAGGTGTTACAAGCCCTTCTCTAATTTTCACTTTGTCCCCCACTTTGAATGGCCTAATCCGTTCCATTTCCCATGCCTTGCAAAGCCACAGCCTTTCCATGAAGCAGAATGCAACCCACAATTCCCCATCTTCCATCCGATGTACTACCCCGATGCTTGAATGGCTCACCTCTCCCCACTGATGTGTAGGTGTTGAAACTGATTTCCTTACCCTCACCCAGTCTGCAATGCCAAGTTCTCGTTCCTCTACTAGTTCCACTTCTGACGGATCAAGCATCCAAGTTTTGGAGCCAACTGGAGTATAAATTCTCATTTTTCCATCAGCATCAATTGCTGCTATTGTTCCAACACTAGCATGACTGTGACCTGACCACCCAAATCTCGGCTGTTTTACAGATAATTTAACTTTAACCTTCTGTCCAACCACGAGCCTTTCCACTCTTTCAAGATGAGATGTTGGACCCTCCCATCTTTCTTGCTCCCCACAAAATCCCACATAAGTGCTTCCATCCCATTTATCTCCATCATACCCTATACCCTGTACAACACCAATGCTGCCAGGCCCAATTGTTTTCCAGTTACAAGCATCTTCCTTCAGTCTCACCCATTCTCCGACTTCAAACATCTGTTCAATCTCAAGATCTGCAGGATCTCCTCTCCATAATCCTGGCAGACCAAAGAAAGCAACCCTCACTTCTCCATCAGCATGAACACTGGTTATAATGCCCCGTGAATCAGGCTGAGTCTCTCTCCAGCCCCATCTTGGCTCCACCAATCCAGTTCGAAAGCGAACATGCTGCCCAACTTTGAAGCATGCAACCTTTTCAACATCTGTGTAATGAGCAATCCACCTTCCTTTACGGAAACAGCAAGCCAGCTCTAGGTAACCTGTCTCCTGTACACTGTGCACAACAGCTAAACTTTCCTTCCCGATACTGTTCCAATCATAGCTTGGTCTAGTTCCAAGACTGGGTTTTGAGCGTACCCAGTCACCAACTTCAAATCCTGAAAGACGCTCTGCATCTCCAGGAGAAACTTTCCACAAGTTACGTCTCCCAGCAACCCTTACCTGCATGCAAATAAAAAAGTCTTGAACAACAGATGTGTTTTCATAGTCTTTTTCTTTTTTTTTTTTCCTCCCATACTAGTAATGCATAAGTTCGACACTGTCATGTTCTTGTGAAAAAATAATGTGCCAAAGAAGCCACCTAACCAGTTACATTGTTTTGCACCATTTAACACAGTGATGCAGTAAGCTGTAATTTGCAACAGGCTGCTAACACAGTCACACAGATAAAGCAATTTAGGGTGTGTATGTTACAGGGCGAAAGAGAAGGGAATAACATTCGAGGAAGATCAAGTAAAGAGACAAAAGAATTGGTTGGGGAAGTAATAATTTACTGTGTTGGATTTTAAGGTTTAAAAGTTTGGATATAATAGATAAAGAAAATATTGGGACGTATATTTTAATTGGATTCTTCAAGAATAAGTAAAGGAACAAGCTAAAAAATGAAGGGGCTCACACACATTTACTTAATTTATTCAAAGCAAAAGCAATGTGACCTACTTTTCATCTCTTAATTTTTTACCCCATCTACAAGGGGGTAATATTTAACCCCCATTTTGGGAAAACCTTCACCTTCAATTTTTTTTTCTCCCAGCCACGAACATAATTAGAAGTTCATTTGAATTTTTACCCGCCCCCAAACAAATACAAGCTTAAGGAGAATAACTTCCAGAACAAAGACTTACATTCAAAGCCCCATCCATGTCAATTCTAACAATTTTTCCAACAGTCGCAGGGCTTTCATTTGACCATCCAAGTCGAGGTTGGGTCACAGAAGGCATGACATGTATCTCTTGTCCCACTTCGAAAGGAGGCACCTTCTCCACATCTGTCACAGAGCAAATAAAAGGTTTGCTCCTGAAACAAAAGGCAACACCCATATCACCATCCTCCTCCAAGCTGTGAATTATTCCAATGCTGTTCCGTGCAATATCCTCCCATCCATACTTTGGAGATGATACAGAAGCCTTCACTCTGACCCAGTCTCCAACCTGCTCACACAGAAGTCATTTACAACAAACAAACATCCAAATAATCCTATCATACAATGGATAGCCACAACATTAACTACCATATTGCATGAGAATCACCAAGTATCCATTAGTTACAGCAAAACCTAATACCTTGAAATCCTCAACCTTCTCCATGTCAGATGGGTCGGCCTGCCATGGTATAGGTCGTGTTGGTATTTCTATTATGAGAAGACCATCATTTTCTATCTCACTAATTCTTCCAACACTATGATGGGTCTCACCACCCCAAGCATATCTAGGTTCTGCAACAGATCGCTTCACACACACCCGGTCGCCAATCTGTAAAATTAAATAATGCATTAGAGTCCTTAGATCAAAATAAAGAATGAACGCAGCAAAGGAGAATGAGAATTTATTCTCTATCCATAGAAGGAAGGCCACAATTTCTGTCATTCATACCCTGAAAGGATCAACAGGCTCAACCTCCTCTGGTTCACAATGCCATGGATTTGGTAGATAGCTCAACTCTAGCAGCAGACTACTATCAGGTCTTATACAATACACAATGCCAATGCTCCCTGGTGTTACCGAACCTAATCCATGCTTAGCTGTTGTGAGAGTGGGGCGTATACGAACCCAGTCTCCAACCTTGAATTCTTCAACTCTTTCCATCTCTGCAGGATCAGCTTTCCAGCCCCTGGATGCTCCTGGAAACCCAACACGCAGAATCCCATCATCATCAACACATAAAACAGTTCCAATGCTGTCACGTGATTGACCGCGCCAACCAAACCTGAGAACAGACAAGACCGGTCATCAATTTTTTTCTGCATAAAAATCAATATGCATGAATTATGTATCCATAGTTTTGACAAGGCATGTTGCTAAAAGCTGAAAAGTCATGCTTTCAAATAACCGCAATGCTTCAAAACCTCACACTATTAATATTGGACTGGGAATACAACCTCAATAAAAAAATATTTTTTTCCTACATTTTTCCAATATAAACAGATTTTGATAAAGATCAGATGGGTATGGTACTGGGTAGACTCAATCTCTTCCTGAATATTGATCAACATTCTATCAAATATTAAGGAATTGCCAATGCCTCTGCCATCCTTGAAGCTCTGTTTCATGAGGCATTCCTTTAAATCAAACATTAGCCCAACACTCATATGCATGTTCCTTGAAAATTTGTGTGGCAGTTAGCTCAATAAATTTTTAGAAGAATTTATTTGTACCACATTAATCAGTAGTTGTAGATTTCACAGCCATGAAATACCATACCTTGGCTCTTTGACATCTGGTTTAAGCTGGACGTGCTGTCCTCTATCCAAGGGAATCACCTTCAAAACTTCGTTGGCTAATACACGAGCCTCTCCAGTACAAAATGAAACACATAAATTATCCCTGTCCACAACATTTTGCACAAAGCCTACACTCTTATGTTTAGCACCTTGCCAACCATGTGTAGGAGTTGTGACAGTTCTTTTAAACTTCACCCAATCTCCCACTTCAAATCTACCTCACATCAGAAGAGAAAATATAAACAAAAATTTAGTTACAATCCCGTATGCACCCTAAACTTTCAACTACAATTCATGAAGGCAAAAATTACAAGTTTTGTCCTTAGTCCTCACATTGTAGGAGAAAGTTGAACTCCCCTATTTACAAGTGCCTCCATCAAATCTTCTGAAATCCATTCCCGAGGAAGGGCCTCCAAAAAATCACGTAGCGTCTTACCACTGTCACCAACATAAGCACAAGTAACCAAATGAGAAAGTAAGTGTTACCTTCTTAACTTAAATACCTAAATGGCAATATAATAGAGGCCAGATTTAAAAATATTGAGAATCAAAACGCAGATACTGGAAAAGGAAACATCAATGTCTGGTACTTGCCTGTGGTTTCTGACATCGACAGCAGCATCAGGATTTCTGAGCATAATGATAAGCCATCCAAGATTTTCCCGTATCATTTTTGCAGCATCTGCCGCTATGTGAAAAGCATTCTCACCTTCATCATCCTAATAATTGCCAAAGACATAAGTTTTGATGGTTGAGTTCCCAAATATTGGTATAACAATTTTTTTCTTTTTTTGGTTGTGGGGGGGGGGGCGCAAGTCACATGGATAAACACAAGGGAACCAATATAAATATTATAGTTCTCATCAAATGAGCATTATATCAGAAGATCATTTCTAAGCATGAGATATATTTATGAAGAGCCCATAGTGACAGAATTCAGAGAGAGTAGCTAAAACACCTGCAGATTACAACTTGCACCAGAAGATAAAAGCAACCTAATGCATGAATTTGCCCCTCTGGCCAAGGCCACATGAAGTGGAATAGTATTATGCATGTTCCGAATGTTCACATCTACTCCAGCATCAAGAATAATCTGTTCATGAGTTTGTATATGGTTAAA
>CANYLF010544906.1:0-10089 GCA_948193215.1 Bocquillonia castaneifolia | reverse complement strand
AAAGCTTCATACATCCTAGGATTAAAACACTACTCACTAAACATTAATAACAAACAAAAACAAAGAAAATAAAATAAGCAAGGAAAAGGAAGAATATTACCCATAAAGAGAAAAGTGTAGAACAACTCCAAAGCAAATGATTAAAGGATGAAAATAAAGTTCTTTAATTGCTTGTAAAAATGTTTACAACTTTTAATTAATTAAACCTGTGATTTAAACTAATAAAAACCAAAGAAAATGTTTATTTCTCTCACTAGGGGCTAAAAGCCCCTAGAAAATAAGTTAGGGTTCAAAAAGGAGGGTTTTGGATGCTTATATAGGGGTTACCCAGGAGTCTACCACGGGTCGTGTGGTCATGGCCACAAGCCTTGGCAAGCTACTGGGGCTGCTCCTTTCATTTTTGGCCAAAAGGGTGAAAGAGGGGTCTCAGAGGTGTGCCACGGGCCGTGGCACACTTCTGTTGCTTTTCTTCCGCAGTCTTCAGCTTGAAGGGTCAACTTGCAGAGGGCATAACTTTATCGTCGGGACTTCGAATCAAGAAATTCTTGAGCCTAAAGTGAATTTCAAGAAGTGTACTTCAACTTTCATGTTTTGAAAATTATCTGAATCCATTGTTTGCCTTCCCAAATTGCCCTTGACATTTTACAGCTCTGTTGAAAACAGCTTTCGGGAGCTCCTCAAGACTAGTCTTTAAGCTTTAAGCCTCATACCTCCTCCAAAACCTTTATAATCTATCCAAAACCTCTCCAAACCTTACACCTACATGAGATCACATCAAAACAAGCATAAATGATATATAAAACTAAGAATTAAGCATTCAAGTACACATATGCTCATTAGACGCAATCAAGGGATAATTATGCATGATTTGCGCTCTAAATGGGGTTAAAAGCTCCTAAATGATGCAAATAAAGGCTTTAATACCTATGTGTGTTGCACACACATCAAAATCCCCCAAACTTAGAGCTTTGCTTGTCCTCAAGCAATCAACAAATCACACAAGATATGCAAGCACATAGGAACATGTAGGCGTGAAAGCATGTGGAGACATAGACCCTAAACTACTTCATAAAAAAAATCCCAAGAAAAGTAAAAAATGGCCAATCAAAATTTAAGAGAGGAATACACAATTTAATCAACTAATCAACCAATTACAAAAATAAATCATGCTCAATTGCTAATCCATGACTCGTACTTGCCAAAAATAATGCTAAAAGATTTAACTCACGCACCAAAATGAACAAGGGAACAACTAACAAGTACTAGGTCTGGGAGGTCTCATTAAAAGGTAAATGTTAGAGGGCTCATACCTCCAAAACTAACCCCTTGCTTCCATTAGAGTTCTAATCGGCTCCCCAAACCAAGGCGGATCCCCACTTGCCCCCTAAGCCTTAAGCCAACTTATTCCATGAATCCAATACAATGCAATAACTTTTTCTTTCTTTCTTTTCTTTTTCTTTTTTCTATTTGATTTTTCTTTTTCTCTTTTTGTTTCAATGGAAAAATTTTACCTTATTCATAATGAGCATGTCCTTATCATGGATACTTAGCTTCATGTACGCGAATGCTTGCATTTGTGATGCTGACACCCAGCTCTCCACTAAGGCCAATTTAAGGGATAAAAGGGTACTCATAAGTGAGAATAAACTCACCCATTAGAGTAGGTGCAAGAAAATTAAACTTGAAAATGAAAAATGCAATAAATGTCGGCTTGAAAAGACTTTCGGGGTAGATTTTTGGCCCACAATCAATGGTTAAGGAGGTGATTAAAAGCCTAATTTGGCAAAAGATTAGGGTTGTAGGCAAAGTGCTCACCCATATACCCAAATGAGAACCCTCTTTCCCATAATAAAAAACCCTTAATTTTAAAATGCATTGAGTTAAAAATTTTAGCAAAGATTTCAACTTTTCACAATCACAAACTAACTTTCAAGGTTCAAAATATTTTACAAAAACATTGATTAGAGGATTAAAATGCACATTCAAATCTTAAAAGTTGATTGACCCTATTTTACTAAGCATATGTACAAAGATTTACAAAGGGGATGCATGTGTATGTATAAATATTTACTAAAAGTAGCTATGTCATGGCAAAATTGAGAGAAAATTTTGAAAATTAAGCACAATTTTGAGAGAAACACTAACAACATGAATTTCATTTATTCAAAGCATAAAACATAAAAGCATTAAAACGTAGGATTTAAAGTAAATTAAGGCAAGAAAAATGAGAAACTAACCTTGTAGATGATTCAATCATACACAATTTCTTAAATTTAGAGGGGAAAGGTAGCTACAAATAAACATAACCAAGCTAGCTTACCCCCCGCCCGAACTTAAAGGAGACAATGTCCTCATTGGCTCAAGCAATCCTCAATTCATTCATGCATGGCTTTAGGGCATAAATTGATAAACCAAACATACCATAAAGCATGAAATCATCCAAATAAGCACAATTGAGACCTAAGGGTTCCATAGATATTCCAAATGCAAAAGTATAACTCAATCATGACATGTGAAACCAAGAGTTCACACAACAAATAATTAAAGTCATGATCATGAGTGCACACATTAACATATGAACTTAATGAGATGCTTAACGACCAGGGGGGTTAGGTGGGATGGAAATTGGTCGAAAAAGTAAATCATTCTAAGTATGAACCAAAAGTGCACAATATGCTTAAAGTAGCAATGTATGAAGATAGAAGTATACGTATGATGATTGCTACTTCAATTTACAAAATAGATATGAAATGACATGAAACATGAGTAATTGCTCAAGCATGTAGAGTCATCAACAAGTGTTAGATTCACCAAAAGCAAGCAAATAATAAAAAAAATTAAAAAAAAAACAAAATAAAAACTATTAAAAAGGATATATACAAAGGATACTTAAAACTTAGGGTAGCTCCCAAGAGTGCTTGTTTAAGGTCACTTAGCTTGAACCTTCACCTTGTATCACTAAGGATACAACTTGACATGTGAGAGAGTACGGGGAGGTCCCTCAAAGGCCATCCATAGCTCCCTTGTTGGCTCTTAAAGCTTGAGTTTTGTTGATGCTCTAGATGCCTCTTGTTTAGCACAATTCTTACAAGACATTTAAGGATGAAAATTGGTGAAGATAGCATGGAAGCACCCACTTTGTAGCTCTTAGAAACCCTCCAATAATGGATCCATGAAGTTTATGGGTTCCTTGGACTCTTCGTAGATGATTGTGATTCCATGCCATTCATAATCGTCTTCATTTAGGTTCATTGATAGAGCAAATGAACTTGTGTCTTGCCCCATCTCCACTTCCTCAAAAAGCTTGGAACTCATCTAGACAACTCTGTTCATTAGGCTCATTTTGCCCTTCCTTTTCAAGCATGTTACCACCCTTCATTTGCCCCAAATAGCATTCATTATCATCGTAGAATAAGGGCAAAGGCATTTATTGATTTACATCTTCCACCGGACTTGGATTGAATGGTCCTAGGTAGTTGTAGCACTCCGGCAACGATTCTTGAAGTCCCATATTAAAGTAAGTATCCTCCACCATTATGTCTTGGACCCCTCCATTCCGTGCATCTTCATACCATCCTCTTGGTTGTTCTTGATATGTGTTTTCCCATTGGAGTTGATCACTCTCCATAGGGATGCTTCCATTGTATTCCCAAGAGTAAGGTTGCATTTGATAGTACGGTTCCGGTGGATAGTAACTTGTGGATGGTTGTGGGTAGGGAGTCCTCCATTGGCACCAAGTTGTTTCATGTGCTCTACCACAACATTGACATAAATAAGAAAAGCAAGATTGGTAATTAGCTCTATTAGTAATTAAAGAGTCTAATCGGCTAGATAGTTCATCAATTTTCAAAGATAAAATTTGGCAAGCAACATCAAAGTCATGCCCGTTCATGTTCATGCCAACTTAGTAAAAGAAGGAAAAGAAAGGAAAGAAAATAGGAAAAACAAACAAAAACATAAAATAAAGCCTAAACTAACCAATCAAATCCCTAATTAATATCAAAATGAAGCACCAAATCCCTGGCAACGGAACCAAAAACTTGACTATGCCGCAAGCGCAAGAGTGTCGTCAAGTAATAAAAAGTAAGTTCAAGTATCGTTTTCCCAAAGGAGTCGGGGTTTTGGCTATCAATTCGGGATTTAAGCGGATATTTAGGCGACCGAAAAAAATAAGAATTAATTACAAACAATTGAAGATAAACACAGGCATAAATAAACAAAGCAATAAAAATAACTAAAATAAAAGATAAACACTAACTGAAAACTCCTAGAATGCAATCCATTCCTTCCCTTCAATGAAGCCAAGCAATTAAGCACAAATGAGGTTAAAGATTATCTCTCTTCAAAGGATGAGCATGGGTTTAATAGCCCTAATCTATCTCTAGACCTAGGACTCTAGGTAATTTAATCCTAGTGTCAATTCTCATTATACATCAACACTAAACCACCCAATTAAGCAAACACTCTCATCAAGCCCTATTAATTAGCTTAATAATTCTCAAAACCAAGCCAATTAACATATTCACTTGTATGTCCATGAACAATAGGTATTTCTAAATACCACCATTCACCAAAGTAGCATTTATAGAGATGGCCATTCAAAATAAATGCACAATTAAAACACCAAAGAAGAACCCTAAGAACAAAGTAAGAACAAATATGCAAAGGTTGATCAATGCTTAATCCTCACAATAGGTGAGAAGGGTAAAACTAGCTAAAACATATCTCTAGGAATAAGCTATAAGCTATAAGGCATCAAAGATGGCTCTCACCATTCATCAATCACCAAACAACTATCACAAAGCACAAATCAACCCAAAAATCCCCTATTATTAGCCTTAAAAGCCCTCACCCTTAAAGCATACCAACATTCTCACATGTAAACCCATGAAAATAACATTTCTCAACATTATTCATCTCTATATAAGCATTTATGAGTTGTATAAACATCACAAACACACATTCATTGCACATGTGAAAAACCCAAAGATAGATAAAACACTAATCAACACAAAACAACCCAAACAATAGCTTTATTAATGGAGAAAGCTTCATACATCATAGGATTAAAACATTACTCACTAAACATTAATAACAAACAAAAATAAAGAAAATAAAATAAGCAAGGAAAAAGAAGAATATTACCCATAAAGAGAAAAGTGTAGAACAATTCTAAAGCAAAGGATGAAAGGATGAAAATAAAGTTCTTTAATTGATTATAAAAGTGTTTACAAGTTTTAACTAATTAAACTTATGATTTAAACTAATAAAAACCAAAATAAAATGTTTATTTCTCTCACTAAAGCCAATTTTCTCTCACTAGGGGCTAGAAGCCCCTAGAAAATGAGTTAGGGTTCAAAAAGGAGGGTTTTGGAGGCTTATATAGGGGTTACCTAGGAGTCTACCACGGGCCGTGGCAAGCTCCTGGGGCTGCTCCTTTTATTTCTGGCCAAGAGGGTGAAAGAGGGGTCTCAGAGGTGTGCCACGGGTTGTGTGGTCGTGGCCACGGGCCGTGGCACACTTCTGTGGCTTTTCTTCCATAGTCTTTAGCTTGAAGGGTCAACTTGCAGAGGTCATAACTCTGTCTTCCAGACTCTGAATGGAGAAATTCTTGAGCCTAAAGTGAAGTTCACGAAGTGTACTTCAACTTTCATGTTTTGAAAATTTTCTGAATCCATCGTTTACCTCCCTAAATTGCCCTTGACATTTTACTGCTCTGTTGAAAACAGCTTTCGGGAGCTCCTCAAGACTAATCTTTAAGCTTTAAGCCTCAAACCTCCTCCAAAGCCTTTGTAATCTATCCAAAACCTCTCCAAACCTTACACCTACATGAGATCACATCAAAACAAGCATAAATGACATATAAAACTAGGAATTAATTATTCAAGTACACATATGCTTATTAGATGCAATCAAGGGATAGTTATGCATGATTTGCGCTCTAAATGGGGTCAAAAGCTCCTAAATGATGCAAATAAAGGCTCTAATACCTATGTGTGTTGCACACACATCACTAGCATGTATTCACATTCTCATGGATAAATTACCACTCAATTTCTATTACAAAAATCATGCATATACTAAACACACATATAATCAATTTAAGTTCTAACTTAGCTAAGTTAAGCACACATATACAATCCATAAGGTAAATTGAAAATCAATATTAAACATATATATGGTTATCAAGTTAGCCTTACATATCACATACTAGGTTATTAACTACATCACACACATTTTATATTCATATTTTACCTTCCCAAAATGCCCCATGTAACATGTATTCTCTTCCAGCCCACCTGAAATGCTTGATGATGCAAAATGCAGGAATTGCACAATTTCGACTATCAACTAGCAAGATGTCCTCAAAAATATGCGAAGGGGTGAGCTAGCTACTCAATAAGCATTTAATTTACTAAACAATAGTATATCAACAAAAATCACCCAAACACACACACACACATATGTATGTATGTGTGTATGTATGTTACCAGTACTATACCATTAAAACACAATCAAGATTAATTCCAAATAATTCAACATCTTAATCAAACAAACCAAATCCAAATCACATTAAATCTCATTAATTAGAGTTGGATGACTCAACCTCACATTTCCTCACTTAAATCACATTTTGGTGGCCACCCGACGAGACTATCCACTAGGCTTAGTTTCGCCATCTCACATTCACGGGTAGCTATCCACCCGACTCAGCTTTCCCGATCACACACGAATTATAACTCACGGGTTATTCTTTCCCAATCACATTCACAATCAATTCGTACCACCGCACTTCACAACCAATTCACCATTTCTCAATCAGCCAGAATTCCATCAAAATCACAAATTCACAATTCAACCAATTTTCACATTAATTCACAATTCTCAATTCAACCATCAAAATCCCAAATTCAGAATTCAACCAATTTTCACATCAATTAACAATTCTGAATTCAATCAAATAAATTATCAATTATCAACATCAACATAATTCACCCAGAACATAACCAATAAGCAAACATAGTAATTTTCACTCACCATACACAAAATTTAGTTTATTAAATACTTACAAAAGATATAGGATAGTAAGGTAGTCTTAATTTTCTTTTCTCACACCTTCCTTACTTTTGGATACACATATTCACATAATCAATTCAAAGTACAACTCAATAACAAATCATTAACCTACCTACAACATCCAAATTCACCAAATGAACACCTATACATGATTTTATATGATGCATGAGTTGAATGATAACATGACAACATGCACGTTCATGTAGGCAGCTTATATGTACTAACTTTAAAAATACACCATAAATTATATACACTTGATAAAAATATGATATTTTATAAAATCATACTTTCATCCAATTAGAAACCGTGGCAACAAGAATCACCTCAAAATCATTTATATAAATAAAGTTATAATTTTTCTAATACAACTGCTCCTATTCCCGTATAAACAAAGTAGTCCAAAGTTTGACCTTTAAAACCCAACCAAATAGATGAATTTTCTTCTGAAATTTTACAGGGTTATAGAGCACCTCCTAAGGTTTTCATAGACATAAAATTCATCCAATTTGGACTTGTATAACTCAGGTTATAATCAAAACACCGAGGCTGTTCTACACAGTATAAAAAATAGCAATATGTATTTTGAAGAAATTTATGTAATCAACCTCAAAGTAATATTATTTCTATAAATTAATACATAATTCATGCATAATCAAGTCTTAATAACATTATTGCAACTTAAAATCATGTTTTTCCCAAATTTCTACATGAATCCTAATTTAATTAAAATACTACAAAGGAAAGAATTTACCTTAATCAAGCTTCCAACCTTCAAATTATTCTTCACTTAATTTTCTTCTTCAATTTTAAGCCTTAAAAAAAAATTTAGTAAATTTTTGATGTAGATGAGTATGGGGCAGAAGGTGAAAGAAGGGTAGAAGGTGAAAGAAAAGGAAGGAGAAGAAGGAAATGAAGAAGAAAGGATAAGAAGAAAAAAGGGTGAGAAGGAAAAGAAATGTTACGGGTGATAGTTTTTGGTGGATTCCTCCACTAATGTTTTATTTTTTTCATCATCATCATCATCTATCACTCTCCACTAACCCTCAAAATAAATTCTTCCATCCAATTAATTCTTCACTCAAACTTATACTACAATTAACTCCTTCAACTATCATTACAATTAGGTTATTATTCTATCCTAACTTCCATAAACTTTACTACACACAATACTCTTCTACCACATTATATTATACAATGTATCACATAAACATGATGCAAATAATATGATTTATGATGTGGTAATGCATAATTAATTATTTTTTTATTTCTAAATTTTTTTTACGGTCGTGACATAAAGGACATGAAAAGCTTCTAATTTGCTCCAATGGTGTATGGCTTACTAAGAAAAAGATGGACACTTTTTCCTCTTCTCCTTTTCGGGTGTAGGTTCGGCAACTAAAAGAGAAAAGATGACGACTCCCATTTTCTTATTTCTTGATTGAATTTATGGCTATTCCTTCTCCCTTCATGATAAGAAAACCATTTCCTATTATTTTATTTTAACTCACCACCACATTTTGACACATGTCCCAATACTTAGTTTTCTTACCAATTTAATCCTTTTATTAATTTATACTCTCCTTATTAATTACCTACTTTACTAACTTATTAATTAAATCCTAACTTTCTTTTTAATTTAGTCCTACTCAGTTTTTAACTACTAACTAACCTTAAACCTATAATATACTAATTTGCTATATTTAATCACTGCACAATACAAATGCATTGTAAATGCTTATTATGATATTTAATGATATTCTAATGCAAATGAAATGAACATTCAAAAATGTGTTGTGACATATGTGCTTCCTGACAAATAATTAGAGGGGTTTTTTTTGGCCCTTTTACCGATATGAATTAATATACAAACTTTATTAGGTTAAAAAATAGCACATTTCTACTAAAAATATAAAATTTAATAAAATTCGTCATAAGTTAAAAAATAAAATTTTATAAAATCTAGATTTATCAATTTATCTATCAGGGTGAGAAGTTAAACTTTTATTGACTATAAATCAATTTAAAATGTGATAAGTTATTAATATAGTTTAAAATTAAGTGAAATAAATTTTAAAATTATTAATGTAGAATGTAAAGGTATGTATAGACCCTTTAACTTTTCTTATATAATATTTTAAGCCTCTAAAGTTTAACCATGTATAACTCAGCCTTTGAACTTATAAAATCAATATAAATCAACCCATCTGATTAAACTCCACTAATTTGTTCATTATTCAAGGGGCTGATTTGTATCGATTTTCATAAATTTAAGGGCTTAGCTGTACCGAGTCAAAGTTAGGGACTTAAATATTCATTGAGAAAAACTTTAAGGGTCTATTTGTACCTTTTACCTTTATTTCTCTTTAACTTTCATTATTCTTTCTCATTAAATTAGCCTTATATTGTAACCTGACCCAACTGAGCTGAATTTTGAAGCGAGCAAGCTTTAACGAGTTTGAATTTAAATTTCAAACTTATTTATGAAGCAAACCAAGTATCAATATATTCGTACAAGGTAAATTTTACAATTACTTGGCTTTATGGTTTCTTTATTTGTACTTGGTATTTATTACTGCTGGATGAGAGGGTTTTAAAATCATCTAGTGGCGATAAACACCAAGCACAAATAAAGTAGCAAAAAAACAAAATCATCGTAGCCTATACCTTCGTACAATACTCACAAGATTAATCGAATGTTATGAAATTTTTTTTTGATAATTCGAATAATATCAAAATTAATTTACTTATGTACTGATTAAAAATATTGTATCATAAAATTATTTTTTAGTGAAATAATATCTACAACATAAATTATATAAATCATAATTCACAATTACAATTCACAATCACTATTTTTAATGATTAAAAAAATACTTATAACTTAAATATTTATGGATAATTTTATTTTTATATTTAAAATTTGATATTCTACTTATATACATTATATTAATCTAGTTTTAACAATTTATTTATGTGTAAATATATGTGCTAGATGAATATTTAAACAAACAA
>CANYLF010544163.1:0-19819 GCA_948193215.1 Bocquillonia castaneifolia | reverse complement strand
TCTAGCTTTAATTATGCCATAAATTCATTGTCCATTTATTTTTCCTAAGTCTCTCCATCTTCTAGCTGCTACAATTCCTCTCCTACCTATAAATACAATCTTTCCTCTCATTTTCAACGCCTAGAAAAATTCAATCTCTTAAAATTCTTTGTGTTGTTTTCGTATTCTAGTGATAGTGTGAAGGCACGGTTGTGTTTGATTTGTTCTTCGCAGTAGTGCTGCTGCTCAGAACTGTAGTTGTTGTATCCTGGGAGATAGATGCCTACGTGACTCTAGCACCATGGAGAGGGCGAATCTGTCTTAAGGAAATTGTGTGGTATACAAGCCTCAACTAATTCCTGTTTTCAATCAACTTACTGTAACAGGTTTTCTATCGATTTGGTTTTCTTTTGTTGTTGTTTAAATTTGTTATTTATATCTTTGTTATAAATTCTGTTTCTTTGGATTATATGCTTGTTTTCTAACATTTTTTAGTTGTTGGATATTACTTTACAGGGTCGTCCCTATACTTGGTATAACTCTTCATCTTTTTTTCAGGATAGACAGATGTATGGTCTTTAAAAAAATATCCTCTCTTTGGCCTTTCCAGTCTTTGGCTACACCTGACTCCACTCTTTCGGACCATCTCCCATTGTTATTCAAGTCATTGGATACTAATTGGGGGAAAAAACATTTCAGGTCTTTTAATGTGTGGTGGGAGGACACAAGATTTGCTCCTTTTGTTCAGGATACTTGGTCATCTATTTGTTCTAAATTTTCTTCTGACAATTTCTGTTTTAGATTGAAAATTCTCAAGGGAAAGTTATAAGAATGGAACTGAGATATTTTTGGTTTAGTGGAATCTAAGAATCATAAACTGGAGGCAGAAATTTTATCTACTGAAAGCTCTTCCACTAAGCCTCTAGAAGCGAGTGTGAAGATGGATCTTTTGAACTTAAAGGCACAATTGCATTAGAAAAGAAGGCACAAAGAGGCAATTTTGCATCAAAAGTCCCGACTCAAATGGTCTCTTTTGGGTGACAATAATATGACATTCTTCCACAGAACTGCCTCTGCACATTATAGAAATAATAGGATTACCTCCATACATAATGGCTTAGAAATTATTGTCGATCCTGGTAGGATCAAAGAAGCAATAGGTGACTTTTATTCTATTCTCTTTTTGGCCAATAAAGAGATATAGTACAATCTTGATTGTTTGGATTTTCATACTTTTTCTACTTCATCTTGTGATATTTTAATTGATTCTTTTTCTAAGTAGGAGGTATTTTCAGCTTTGAAATCCTATGGTACCAACAAAGCTCCTAAGCCAGATGGTTTTAGTTTCTTTTTTCTATCGAAGAGCATGTTATGAAGAGAAAAAAATATGACAATTATGGAGAATTTTCACCTTACGAGTTTCATTCCTAAGCAATTGAAGTCTTCTTACTCAGTTTTAGTGCCTAAAGTTCCTGGCTCCATTTTGCTAAAAGACTTCAGACCCATTTACTTGATAAATGGTATCTACAAAATTCTCTCTAAAGTGCTTTCTCATAGGCTTAGGAATTCAATTTCAGAAGTAGTGTCACAGTCTCAATTTGCTTTTATAAAAAACTGAAGTATTCATGATTGCTCTTTCTTGGTTTCTGGAATTTTTTTTTGTTGTCCATCATGTCTCATATGAATTTCCCTAGTTCATAGGTTGATTGGATTAAACATTGTTTGGAAGGCACTACAACTTCATTTTGGGTGAATGGTTCTATTTGTCGGTCTATTCCTGTTATTAAAGGTGTTAACCAGGAGATTCTTTTTCTCCTTTTCTTTTTGTTCTTATTTTGGAAGGTTTGAACTGTATGGTGGATAAAGCAATAAAGTGCAACTTGATTAAAGGTGTTACACCGGGTTCGTCCTCCTTTGCACTTTCTTTGCTGCAGTTTGCTTATGACACTATTTGCTTTCTCCAAGCAAACATTATGATTCTAAAAAATTTTGTTAGGATTCTCTTTGAAGTGATTTCGGGCCTCAGAATCAATTGAAATAAAAGTTCTCTCTTAAGTATAGGGGTGTCCAATTCTTTCACACAATCTTGTGCTGAGCATCTCCATTGTAAGGTTGAGCATTTCCCTATAATATATCTTGCGTTACCATTGACCCCTAGAGCTCTTTCTCTTCATGATCGGAATCCTCTTATTTGTAGCTTCAATCGAAAATCAGCGATGTGGAAAGGGTCTTTTTTTATCATATGCAGGGAGGTTGGTTCTTATAAAATTGGTTTTTTTTTACTAGTTTTCCAATTTACTTTATGTCAACTTTTAAGATGTTGGCTTCGATAGCTTCCAAGCTAGAGAGTTGCATGCGGAATTTCTTGTGGAAATGGGATCCGAAGGAGCGTTCACTTTGTAAAATCTCATGGAATATTGAAATTGAATTTAGGCTCAAGAATTAGGTTATTCAAAGTTCTATATCTATAGATATAGGCATTTCAATTTTCATTGTAAAATTGAGTTATGAAAAACCTACACACATTTAGGAGCTGCGATTTGCTTGCCATGTCGTGACCAAGGTTGTGACGTGAAAGAGAGAGATTTATTTTATATTTTTAATTTTTAAAATTTTTCACTATCTTTTCTTTATAAAATGTTTATATACAGTAGAGTCATGAAACGTTAGGTGTTACATATGGATATTAGAATATAAATTTTAATCAGATTTGAGATGAATATGGATATTTCAAAAATTAATTAGTTTAAGAATGAGTATTGCATTTTTCACAAATACCCTATTTACTGTCATTCCTATAAGTAGCACACTAATCAAGTTAAATAGCATTTTTTTTTTTTGGTAAATTAGCTAAGTAGCATATTTGACAATTTATACTAGTTCAATCTTTAGTAAGAATTTTACTCAATTGCTATTGTGACGGTTCAAGTGCGGGGGATGGAGACATCATGTGTTGAAGGGGCTAAAGTGTAGTAAAAGTAAAAGGCAACTACATTTTGTCACATGTATTTTATTTTAATATATTGAAGATTTCTTTACATTTTTTAAAAAGTACATATATTTTATCTCATGTATTTTATTTTATTATTTTAAATACCTCTGTCAATATAATTTTAATTATTTTTTTTTATCATTTTGCATTATAAAAAAAGTAAATGTTCATAATTAACAATAAAATATTATATTATAAATATAAAAATGTATAAATTAGCATTTATATATATTTAATTATAAATAAAGATGTTAATAAAAATATTTATATTTGTAATAAAAATATATTTATTATACCATATTTTGCTATTAACCATGAGTCTTTACTTTTGTATGACAATAACAAAATTATATCTCTCATATATATATATATATATATATATATATATATATATATATATATATATATATATATATATATATATATATCCAAAATTGTATTTTGGTGTAATAAAAATGAAATGAAAAAGATAAATATGTATTTTTTTAATTGTGAGCAGACAATTAGTAAATTAAAGTAAAATATAAGAGATAAAATATAGATACCTATAAAAATAATAACAGTAAGTTGAAGCCTTGAAAGAAAGTTGAAAACTTTAGACTTTATTTATTCTCGAAAGAAAATTTCATTTCATTTACAAATAAATTTCTCATAGAATTCATTTATAAATGAAATCTTCTATTTAATATGTTAAATTAAAAATATAAGTTTTAAGAATATTTTTTAATTATATAAATTTTATTACTAGTAATTTAGAGTTGATTTACAAATTCTATAAAATTTAATGAAATTTAATCTAGTTTTAACAAGTTACAAAATTTTAAATTTCTAAAAAAAATTTAAATTAAATATAAAAAATTTATATATTTATAAATAACTTTCATAAATTTTATACAATTCATGTGAAAGGGTCAAACCGTGAATCACGTGTAAAATAAGATGGAAAAAAATTAAATAGAAAAAAAGAACAAATAAAAATTTTGCAGCCTCACCAATAATAAAGTGCCTCCATCCTTGTTAAGAGCCATCATAGGTACCTAATAGAAACTCAATATGGACTTGATTCCTTCAAAATTTCAATTTAAATACTTACGATTTCTATCAAATTTCAGTTATAGACTTGAAAGTCTGGTAATTAGAGTTGGATTAAATTTTTTCTACAAATTTCAGTTTACAGGATGATCCTCTCGAACATAATTGGCCAGAGTAGAATTAAGTTGTCCTTAATTTCAAGAATAGTGTCTCCACCAGAAGAGCAGCATTACAATGATTCCTCCTGTTATAATTATCGTTATCAACAAGGTGGAGTTTCTCAGAAGAAAAAATCCTGGAGGCGGATCAAGATACCAAGGAAGAAAACAAAGTTTGGGTTCAGAATATTGGATCAAATTTATGTAGCTAAACAGATTTCGAGTTCAATAGTATAGAAACGGAGGCTCTTGGATGGAGAAGTTGAAAGCAAGCATCACATTTTTTCGGTGAAAATCTTGGTGCCCTTTTTCGCAGAAATTACAGTAAAGAAACGATTGAAACTCTTGGATCTTATGGGTGGAAATCTAACAACAAAAACCCAGTGGAAGTTTGGATTCTCATGGTATATATACGGTCAAGTTAATTTGCGAAACTATTTAACCATGTCGGTTCAGAACAGAGGACATCTAACATCTGCTGGTTGATTTGGGTGTTGTAGTCCTCTTTTAAGTCTGCATGACTATAGAGGTGGCAAATGGATGGGTATGGATTGGGTTTAAATTGGTGGGTTAAATATCATCCATTCCACTCATTTATCACTCATATAAGTTTTAATCGATTTATTAGAGTTAACAACAACACATCCAGCTTGTATGTCCTTGATGCTGTTGTCTTTCATTTTTTATTTTTTTGCTCTGTTTTACTGCGCGTTCTACTGTTCAATGCCAGTGGAAGATGTACTAATAGCACTGTAATTATGAGCCGAAAGTCGAAACCGTTTCATGTTGGCTGGCCGGTGGGTGGGGATAGATGTCGTTGCTGTTGGTTTTGAAGCCAATGGTTAAAGTTAAACGATGAGTCCATTTACAATTCATAGTCAATTGTAAAAGTCGCATTTTGTCCTTCAAAATTACTGTTCTGTCATTATTTTAGCCGCATAATTTTACCTTGACAGATTTACAGCAGAAACAGAACATCATTTTCTTGCAAGACATATATGACCATTTTTTTAACAATATATTAATCGTTATATTAGTTAAAATAAGCTTTTCATGCTAAAAGAAGTCCAAGTATATGACCAATTGACCATACATAAAAGTACTGAACTGACAATGGAATTAGAAGAAGATCACTCACTCCTTCCATAATTCATTTCTTTATTTCACATTCTAATTTAAAACAGCAACAACAGTAGGAATCTCTACAGTACGAGACTTGCACATTCAATACATTTTCTAAAAATCTGCACTTCAACTTTAGGAGGGGAAAAAACGACTACTACTGCTACTACTACTACAATAATAGGAATATCTCAACCTGGTGCATTTTCTTAAAACCTGCATTGCAACATTAGAACGAACAAAAGAACAAGAAGAATAGCTTGGAATCTCAACCTCAGGCGACTATTGCACAATTAGTACATTTCTAAAAACCTGCATTAATTTCAACATTAAAAAAAAAGAAAAAAAAACTCTTCACCAATGCGTTAGAATGGAATCTTTGCCGGAAAGCAGACGCTCTCACTGCATATTAGCATCGAATCTATGCTGGAAGCAAAGTCTATCACTACCTTTATTAATGCCCACTTGCTATTTTAACTAATTGAACCTTCGCTACAGAGGAGGCAGTAGTCCAATTAACATTATTCAATGGAATTGTTATGTATATCTAGAATCTAGGCACGATTACTTACTCCTCATTCATGGATCACCATATATCTAAAAGATAATCATAATCCTCCTGGCATACCTGGAATAAGATATTTTCTTCTTCAACGATATCATATTCCTCCTGACTTACCTGGAATAAATGATTGTTGAAAAGGACCTTTTCTTCGTTGACCCCATTACTGCTCTCTGTTTTACCAATCAAATTCCTCTCTACCTTATATTCTTCAAGTCTGGCCTTCTTTTTACTCCGTAGTTGTATATAATCTGACAAAGGGAAATTGGTTTTAGCTTTATGTCCTCGAAACTTAACTGCAGCTCTGTCATAAGCCCTGGCAGCCTCCTCTTCAGTGCTAAAAGTACCGAGCCACTGACGAGCTGCTCGCCAAGGGTCGCGTATCTCAGCTGCCCATTTCCCCCAAGGTCTGTGTCTAACTCCTCTGAACCTGTTCTTCTTCTTCCGCTTTCTCTTGCTGTTGTTTCTTCCGCCATCTTCTCCGCCGACGCCATCTTCTTGGGAAGACAAGAAGAAGTTGCAGCCGAGACAGTTGATGGAGTCCATGTTACAAACAGGACATTTGTCATCATCAGAATTATCTTTAAGTATAAAGGGAATGGAAGTGGGAGCATCAGTAGAGGTTGCACAAGAAATGACATTAACAAGAGCAGAGACGATAATTGAGTGTTCTTGTTCTATTGTCAAACGACTGGTTCGATTTTCTGCTTCCATATTTTTTCGAATGTAGCACAGAAGTTGTTCATGATCATGAACTTGGAAGAATAAGGAGGCGCTAAAAGTCAGAGCGTATATATAGCTTACGAAGAGGAGCCAGCTGGGACGACGCGTAGCTAAGCTGGACAGTCGTAAAATGACAGGTGGTGGCAAGTCGGGCCAAAAGGAAACAGTAGAGGAATGAGATTCAGCTTACAATACTACAATTACCCGATTTACCAGAATTCAGCATTTAAAATTCTGAATGAATCATCATCTATTGGAGGAGACATTTCAATTCCAATAGGCTCGATCGGTTATTTTATATTAAATTGATTTCGAATTCTAAGTTATTTTTATTTTTCATAATTAAGTTCACTTCACAATATATATATATATATATATATATATATATATATATTCATTTTTAAGTTGAAGCTCACTCATCTCACTCGTTTATAAATTATAACTTAAGTTTTAAGTATTTATCCATTTCAATTGAAATATAAATTATAAATTCTTATAAAATATTGTATATGTGAATATTTTTTATTTGAAAATATAAAGTAAAATATTTTAATATTTAAAAGTTAAAAAATAATTAAGTATTAATACATTGGTAAAAAAATAACAACAAAATACAAAAAAGTAACAATACTTTTAAGACTTTCTCTTACATGCACATTTATATGTGAGTTTAAACTATATGTTTCTTAATTAATGTTAAATATAAGTTATTTACTAAAAATATGATTTATGTATTTTCATCTTTTAATTTAATATATAATTGTCAAGATAAAATTTGTTTTAAAACTTATGAAATAAATAATATACACATATATATTATCTATTTTAATGATCTAAAAAAGCCCTGAATGTACCAAGTTAAATACGTTTTTTTTCAAGTTCAGTTTGAAAGTTTGATAAATTTTAAAATAAAATCATTCTTAATTCATTATATTCATGAACAAGTTGAACGAGTTAAAAAAAATATGTCAAATCTGAATCTTTACAACTAAAACTATATATATATATATATATATATATATATATATATTCTTTTACTCATATATTTAATATAATATAATTTAAAATATTCTATAAAAGTAAACATTTTCTTATATGATAAAAGAATAACATGAATATATGTTGATAAGCACAAAATGTGTATATAATATAGATAAATATAATATAATGAAAAAATAAACTAGGAACTAAAATATAAAATAACTAATATATATATATATATATATATATATTGGATAAATGTAAAAAATAATATTCTAATTTGGGTTTAACTTATTAAATAATAATTTAGCATGACCACATATTTAATTAAAAAATATGCAAAGATATTTTTAAATTTTAAAAATTGGGTTGAGATTTCGAAATTCATATATTACAGTAACTACAATTTTAACGTTATAGATTAGAGATGGTTTATAATCTTAGGCTATAATTGAATTAAGTTGAGTTGAGTTTTAAGCTATTAAAACTTGGTTCATTTATTAAATGAGTGGAGTTTAAGATTAAATTTTAGATTCATTCAGTAAATGAGTCTATTCATCTAGCATTCACAAGCTTAATTGACCCTAGCTAATTAATCAAATTTATTATTTTAATTTGATAAAATTATTTAAAAATAATTCTCTCAATATACATAAATTATGCAAATCATAATTTAAATATGAACTTTATGATTATAAAATGTCATGATAATTATTTTTAATGATTAAAAATACGTTAATAAATTTCTTCTTCTATTCATCAAAATGATATATAAATTATATGTATTATTAATCTAAAACAATAAATAATATACACACACATAGAAAGAGAGATGATTTTTACAAATTTTACAAAATTTAGTGAAATTGATTTTGGTAATTATCAATTTTATGAAAATTAAAATTTATAAAAAATTTATCTAAATCAAATATAAAAAATTATAAATTTGTAAATGATGTGGAATAATTTTGTTACAAAGTTTAGAATATACAATTTTTTTTTGATAATTAAGCATTTAAAAATGCAGAAAAGTTTAGGATATACTAAAGGTTGTGATAGATTTAAAATTTGTACTAAATATTTTTGTAACAAAATGTGAAGTGTTTACTTAGTTGACTAATATATTTTCCAATTTAATATAATAATATAATGCATAGAATACAAAATAAAATTCGTCAAACACCTATATTTTTTTGTCCTCAAACATTGACAATCATGTCTCTAAATTTTATTTTTAACTTCTTAAGCCCTTAAATGTCAACTTCACATGTAATAGAAAACACATGTGGAATTACATGTATTTATCACTTGATTAAAAACGTTTAAATGTCATTATACTTTTAAGTTTAACAGTTTAGTAGATTAAAAATAAAGTTTAGGAATATATCAAATAAAATATTGAAAGTTTAGGATTAAAAAATATGCATTTAGCCTATAAAAATTAAACTAAAGTTTAAGACATATCATATTATTATCTCGTAAGCAGTAAAAGCAATAATAATATAATGCATAGAATACTGATAATTAAGTTGCCAAAAAGTTGGATAATGTAGACATAAAATAATGTTCATATACACTAAAGCGCACAAAAAAGATTAAATAAGTGCTTGCGTAATCTTTTCTTTTTCTTTGGATATACTATATAATATATAAAGTAGAAACCGACCAGCTTACATCAGGTTACATCATAATATATTTACGGGAATCAACTGAAATAAAAAAAGAAACTATGTATCCGACCACTAGGGTTTGAGGACCAGGTCAATTTGGCCTTTCGTCAGGGCCACGAGGAGGCCATGCACCCAACCTGGTCCCCACATTAGGTTTGCCTTTTAAAACATATATGCAGACCCACCAAAAATTTAACTCCAACTGTAGCTTATATGGCCTTCAACCTGCGGAATTGCTCATAATTAGACCCTACTTATTTCTCTTCACTCTCATTTAATGAATAAAAATATAAATCAAGGAAACTTTCATGTAATTGGTAGTCATAATTATGGAGGAAACAAAATAAAATAAAAAAACCAAATTAATATAACATCAATTTGTTTCAAGAATATCATAAGTTCGATATATATCCTTTTTGATATAAAAATATAATATGTTTCTTTTTGATTTTTTTTTAATTTGTTGGATTCAAAGTGAAAACGGAAAAGGAGATGAATTATTAAAAAATAAAACACTAAATATAGAAGGACTTGTTTATATGAAAAAAAAAGAAATAAATTCATGAAATTACTAATAAGAATTATGTTGAAATTTAGAACTTCAAGTTTTGTGACTGTATATACGTGTTGAAACTTTATTTTGAATGATTTCTAATGCTCCTGTGCAAGTTTTGAAGCATTAAATTGGGGAAGGATTAGTATTGTACTACTTTAGGTCCACCACCTTAATTACATGTCAACTCCTCTCTTGTAGTAGTTTTTAAAATTTGGTTGTTGAATTTGAGCCAGAATTTATATCTGTTGTGTTTCATGTTCTCAAATTATAAATAATCAAATACCCACTTCAAAAGAAAAAAAAAAATACATGTTTTGTTTCAATTGATGATCTGCACATAATGATGGTGATTGAGGGACCATTTTTTGCACATAATGATGGTGATTGAGGGACCATTTTTTGCACATAATCAGCAATACAAAAACTGAGCACAGCCGTCCAATAATCCTTCTTCGTTTTTCCTTTGCAACTAGTTTCTATTTTTATTCCTTTTGCCTCTTATTTTGTCTCTTTTCACAATGTTATGCAATTGGAAAACATACAGCCATAACACTATTAGGTATTCTTCTTTCTTGTGTTCTCACATTTCTACTTCCGTCAGAATGTTTTAGTCCCTCACTAAACATTCATAGAATTTTGGGATTTCCATCGACTAGAACGCGTCGGAGCAGAGGTTGTGGAATGTGCTTGTGTTATTGGATTGCCTGATTTTAAGGTAATGATAGTAGACAACAAAATCTGTCTTTCTCAGTGTCAATGCATTGCATTCAAACTTGTCTCAGTCTCCTGGCAGAAAATTTCCCTTTCCCCTTATTGATTTATGGCTTGTAAACCTGCTGGAAGAGAAGTTGATGTATAGTTCCTTTTGATGTGTTAAATTGTTAAATCTAGTGATTTCTTTTACAGGGACAGTGCAGGCTAAATGGGAAGCCATTGTACATTCTTGTGGAGCCACGCCAGTAAACAAATAATGCTGGTAATTAATTCCATCTTCTTTTTCAAGATAGCTGAGAAAATTATAACCTGACACTACAGAGACATGAAATGATTCTTTAGATTTCTTTTCTGATCTTGACAATTCACTCCCTTTCTCCAATTTACAGAATTAATTGCAAAAAAAAAAAGTCATCAGGTCAATGTGTTCCTCTCCTCTCCACCACTTTGAACAGAGGTCACTAACTGTCTCACGGCTGCTATTGTACAATTCTCTTTCAAAAAGAAGTTCAGAAAAAATAAATGTATTCAGTTCATGTTTGTTTAGTTGAATTACAAAAGGACAGCTTTGTCTGATGTATCTGTAACCAATTTGCCTCAGTTTAGAACCTCAAGTTCGAAATCCTAGTTCTTCCCCTTCAAAATGTAATCAGGTGCCAAAAAACCATTGGGCAAGAGAGCAAGCATTGTGCACTATATATAAAATTAGATAAATTTGTTAATTTGATATTTGATAAGTAAAAAAATGAAACTTTATATTTGAAATAAGTTAATAATAAGGTGACCTAATGATAAAAAAAAATCTAAGCCTTTTTAATCCACTAGCAAATTTAATTAAACCTTTTAATTTTAACAATTATGAACAGATTTTTAAACCTTTTAATTTTAACTATTATGACCAGATTTGTGTTTTTTTTTTCTTTTTGACGTGGATAGCTATATCAGCTCCAACTCAGCCAAAATTAATAAATGGACAATATTACTTTTACTTATGTGGTTGAATTAGACCAAAACAACTTATTTTGAGGAAGAAATCGAATAGAATACTAGTAGCAATATATGTTTAACATATGACAAATTTCCTGATGTAAAAGAGTATATCATTAGAGATACAAAGGCTATAATTTGAATGTCATGGCATGGCATTTAGTCCCACCAACTTAGGCAATTCATCAGTTCCCTCGCAGCTGACAACTATGCTTTCAGTGTGTTCGACATAAGATTTTCTAACTTCAAACTCTTCATTCACAATAATTGACAGCTCCTGAAAAATTAATGATCGCTAAGATGAATATAAGAAAAATAAGTGAATAGAGATGTCATAATACAGCACACACACCTTTCACCGTTTTCTTTCTGATCGCCATTTATATACTGGTTTTGCAGTTGGGCAGACGATTTCATCTTCACGTAGTTTGCGCTTTGTACCCTTTTTCTGATCATCAAGTAGTATCTTTAATATCAACATTTTAATGCATAATCAAATCAAAAGGCCATGTAAAACCAGAGGGAAGTTTATAACAAGCACCTGTAATTCCTTCTGCATAGACATATCTGCATATATTTTCTCCAACTGGCTTGCTCTTTGCCTCCGAGCCTCCAGCTCTCTGTAGGAACTGGCCGTTTTCCTGCACAGGGAAATAAGATAATGTGACATTAATATCACTGGCTTATCTTGCGGCAGGAAAGATTTAATTTGGATATAAACATCTAATCTGATCAAGAGAGGTTTTCGTTTAGCATTAGGGGCGATAAGTGGAGGAAAATTGAGCAACCAAGCAAACAGACCATTTCTGTTTGCAAGTTATTCTGGTTAAGTGAGTTCAAGGACACGGTTCTTAAATCTGAACAATGACATGGAAATTATTTCAATTATGCATGAAAAAGGTAATGCATGCCGTTGACAAAGTACTACAAAAGTTCAGATGGAAGCAACTGATTGTTCAATCTTAACGCAGGTGGTACTCCTGTTCTGATTCACCACATCCATGCAAGAAATAGTGCAGAAGGTTATTTTCTCCAAAAGCTTGGTATTGGCTGCCTAAAATAATACACTCAAGAAAAATTGTCATCCAGCCCGAGTAAATGTTACAACTCCTCATGAGTGAAAAGCACAGGAGTTAAAATAGGTATCAAGTAACTAGGCAAAGCTATTGATTTAATTTCTTTAATAGAATCCGTTGCCCCTCATATAAGGGGGATATAATAGGGCTTTGTTCCTCCATTTTCGTCAGAAATGGACTTTTTATCACTTGATTAATTTTTACCTCTTAATATGATCAGGGACTTCAAAAGCAGTAACAATTTTATTTTCTGAAGATCGTGACCTTAATTCCTTAGCCTCCTCCCTGCATGATTGACAAGAAGATTAAAATGAGGGCTCAGATATTGGATTATCAGTCATTCAGCAGGAAAAAAGAAAGAGTCAAATGAAAGGTAAAAAAAAAACACTAAATCAAAAAGAAGAGAGAAATAAACATGTAGGTTAAAAGAGCAGATGTAACAATTGCCCTCCCAAAAGTTCGCCTTTGAAATTCCAACTTTCAATTTATAATTTAAAAAAAAAAAACGGGCACAAGTTAACTTCAGTATTTGTTTAAACATACAAGAGAAGATAACATGGTCTACCTCATCGAACAATTTAAATACATTAAGGTAATATTTTGTGAGATGTAATGGAATGTAATGTAATGAGCAATGTAAAAGATCTCTTACATTAAATACCATTACATGGCATTACATACCATTACATCTCACCAAACATTGCATAAGAGTGATTACAAATTTAATCAAGTGGGGTTCTCTAGTGCTATTATATTACAGGATTGAGGAAAACAAGCAATTGCTTTTTATTTTTTTTATAAGCAACATGACTTAAAAATAAATATTACAATTGCAAAAAGTTGGCAACTAAGCTCTCTGTCGTTACCTGGCTGGCTTGTAACACTATGCACTATATCCTTTAAATATTAATAATTTATCTTTCTTGTAAAGTAAAATGCTCTCAAACATAATCATAAAAAATATTATCCCCACTCTTAAAAAATTTAAATCACCAGAATGTTTATGTGCATATGCCTGAGCAATTCCTTGCAAATGCAACATGAACACACGAAAGAAAGGACTTCTAGTCACATATGAATATACACAAATGCACAGCTTGGTGGGTCACTCAGGTAGCACATCCATAACAAGTGACAACAATGGACCTAATCTGATGATATGCACCATTACCCTGTACCTGCACTGCCGTAATGCAAGCAGGAGAGCAAAGTACCATAAAAAGTGACAGCAATGGACCAACTTAGCACAATAGAGGGAAGATTATAATGAAAATAAAGATGTACATCACTGTTATCAGATATCAAAGCAAAACCAACAGAGAATTAGAGAACAATGCTGCCAAAGCAAGGGGAAAAAAGTACAAAGTAAATTTTAGGACAAGGTTTTCAACATTTCATTTGATTAAAGACAAACTTAGGTCTCTTTAGTTTTGAGCCTCCTGATAGTTCAAAAGTCAATTGCATCTTTTATTGGTACACCACCAGAATGTCCAGTCTAAGCATGACATACAGATACAGAAAGTAATGCAGAGTGCACACAAGTTTTTGAGTAGGCACCATGGATTTGACTCCACTTTTGAACCCCTAAGGCATAAGTAACATAACCTTGATAGCAAATTTTTCTCATGCAAGTGTTTTCAACCAGAAACATATACGGACAAATGTGAGTGCAGTTCATGTTATTTAGACCTCATTAGGTTAATATATAGCCTAGCACATTATTGATTAACAATCTCAATCACAAGTTCTAAAAACCACTAGATTTTATCATCAGTACTAGCTAGCACATG
The DNA here is from genome assembly GCA_948193215.1 of Bocquillonia castaneifolia. Taxonomy (NCBI): domain Eukaryota; kingdom Viridiplantae; phylum Streptophyta; class Magnoliopsida; order Malpighiales; family Euphorbiaceae; genus Bocquillonia; species Bocquillonia castaneifolia. Next base: position 5,477 of record CANYLF010544163.1, on the reverse strand, counting down.
AAATTTATTCCCCAATTCCAAATCTACCTATAATTGACCTTCACACCCATAACCACCAGAGACAAACATTCTATTGCACACCATCATGTCTTCTCTTTCTGAATGCTCTTGCCCAATCATAGAAACAGCAAAGATGCAGCTATAATTGTGCTATCTGATGTAACCAGCTGAGTCCATTTTTTCTCCTCATTAGTGATGTTTAATAAACAGAACTCACCGTTCCAAAAAAAAAAAACAGAACTCAAATTTCAAGAGCAGAGAACATGACAGCCTTGGGGAAGAAAAAATAAACATGTCAAACCTGTCTTCAGCAAAATAAATATGCCTGTTAGATGGCTGATTATCAAGTGAGTGCAATGTGGCAGTCAATTTTTCAATTTTCTGCAGCCAAAAAAAAAGGGATTTCTGATCAAGCCTATGACCCAACAAATAATCACAGCAAACACGAAAAAATACCAAATTCACCAGAAAACAAAATACACCAGTAAATTGATCAATCACTAACTTTCTTTTCACTTTGCAGTTTCTGAAGAATGTATCCAATATCTTGAGTCTTCATCAACAAGAGCTCTTCTTCAGTGTATTTATTTGCTTGACTCCTATAAAACAAAAAAAGTGAGAAAGGTTGAGAAAATAGAAAACACACAACATAAGAATCAAAAAGGGGACAATATTAAGTACTCAGGCCGATGAACTCCATCGACAGTTCTAGTTTTGATCATTTTAAAGTAAAATTCATCAGGATTCCTAGAAGCAGCTTTCTCTCTGAGTCTCTGCAAAACATAAAAATCCAACCATAGCCATCATGAACCAAAATGAATTGTGTACTAAAGCAATAAAAGCAAAAAATGAAGTAACAATAATAATAACAATAAAAATGAAATAAAAAACAAATACCCGCAAAGTTTCCTCTTTTTTATGGAAAGCTTTGGCACGAATAATATAATCCTTATGTTTCTCAAGAAGCCCATATTTCTTCCTTGATTGCCTGAAAACAATGACATTGCATCGCATTGGAATTCATTCACTATAACATGAATTACAACAGGAAAGAATAGAGATGTATAATAATAAAAATAAAAGAAAAACTCACGGTTGAGATCGCTCCTTGTGAGCTTTTCTTGGAATAGCATTCCTCAAAGATGACATTTTTCCTTTTCTTCTTCTTATTGTTTTAGCAAATTCCTGCACATAAAAGAGATATCTTTTTTAAGGGTATTTTATGCTATGCTAAGGAGTGATGAAAGTCTCAAATTTACATAAAAAAATTCAGTCCTATTTGAATTATCCGCAAACTTCACTCAAAAAGATCCCTAATTTTCCCTTCACAGAGTGCCTTTTGGTATAACTTAAAAAAAAAGAAGAAGAATTAAACTTTAAAATAATTGGAAGCATGTACATGAGAAAGAGATAGGGAGAGAAGTACCTTCGAACAAGCTTCTGTAAGTTGGAATTAGCCGTTTGTTAATAATGGCGGAGGGTTTTCACTTTCAGGGTTTTAGACATTTGCTTCAGTAATCAACTAAACTTTTTCAAAATTATATTTTGGTCCCTATAGTTTTTAATAACTACATTTTTATCACAGAAGTAGTATTGATTTTTAATTAGTTCCCAACTTTCGCCGATTCATTCGTGCTCGTTGTGCGCGTCCCAATAAAACGTCATCGTTTTAAAGAAAATAATATTTATTTTGTTTTAAAAAAGGTCACCGCTTTCCTAATTTGGTTGCTCCCTATATATAGTACCTAATTCAATCAGAAGCAGGAGAACTTGCGAGCAAGAAACCCAATCCCTAATACAAATCTAAGTTAAATAAAGTTCAAATCCGATTTTTTGTTATCAAAATTTTAAAACCCAAACGATCAAATTGAAGGTAGGAAAAAATTATTTGATTAAAAGAAAAAATGTCTGCAATTGCAATTGTTTGTGGAGGCAAGAGATCATACGATTATTACTTTAATGAAGATGTACCTTCTTCCCCTCTCACAAAACGGCACCGTTGCGGCAGTGGTGGTTTCTCTCCTTCGCGTTCTCCTCCTCCTCCTCCTCCTCCTCTTCTCCACCTCAAATCTCTCTTCCCTCATCTCAACCCTCAGGTCTTTTTTTTTAATTATTATTTGATTAGATATTTTAATTTTTTATTGCTAATTGTGTGACATTTTGATAATAGCTTCTTGAGAAAGCGCTGGAAGAATGCGGCAATGATTTAGAATCCACAATCAAGAACTTGAATGATCATTTTGTAGACCAGAATTTGAGAGGTTTTTCTTATGAACCCGGTTCAGTGACCCAGCAGCATGGTATTTGTTGATTAATTAATTGCTTAAATTTTTTTTAGTTTATTTTTGAAATCTTTAATTTGGTGTGTGATCTTTGATTCGGTGTCTTATGTATCGAAGGGGTTTTTTTGCCATGCTTGTGATAGGTACTTTGCCCTCCAATGAAGGAGGAGTAGCTGCTGCTTCTGAGAATACAACACTGCCGAATAACCTTCCTGCTTATGGTGCAGAATGGGTTGACATGTTTGTGAGGGAAATGATGAATGCTACTAATATGGATGATGCCAAAGGTCGTGCCTCTAGGGTTCTGGAGACTTTGGAGAAATCTATCCGTATTGTTGCTGCTGAAGAGACTGCACAGACTTTTCATAAGGTAATTTATAGTCATATGATAACGATGATACATGCCTATATCTTGACCTGTGCAAAATGTGATCAATGTCAATCATGTAGAAGCATGTTTATTTGAAAATTTGAGGATGTTTGCCAACCATGTTTGTTTCCATTTTCAATGCATCCAAACTAAGAGTAAATGCACAATGATGTATTACCATCGTCCCCTGCAAATGCTATGCCAAAATATATATTTGATCATGTATTCATCATCTCATCTTTGTGCTGGCAGGAGAAATGGAAGAAAGTTAAGAGCAAATATTTTCCTTGGATTTTATAATGCAGTTAAAATTGAAAATTTTCTTATAGTTTCCATGTCATTTTTTTGTTGACAATTGGAAATTATTTCTTTGCAATTAATGTAACTGGAACATTCTTTCAGAAACCATGTTGAAGTTGCAGGTTGGAAGGTAATAGTATAGTTGGATGACAAATTGTTACTAGTCAGAAGTTACTGTTTGGTGTATTACTTAGTTAGAAGTATAATTAGACTCAGATGACAAATGCTGGTACTAAGCTGCAGTTATGGCTTTTTTCTATTTCAGGAAAACACAGTACTGAAAGAGCACAATGAATCACTGATCCGAGAAAATACCATACTGAAACGAGCTGTAGCAATTCAGCATGAACGCTTTGAGGATAAAAGCCGAGAGTTGCAGCAATTGAAGGAGTTGATGTCTCAATATCAAGAAAAGTTGAAAACTCTTGAGGTCGGTATTGTCTTTCCTCCATCCTATTCCTGCTTTGAGTGCACAAAATTCGTTGGGGGTCTGTTGCAAACAAAAGGCCAAGCAGATAGTTTAAACTTTCTGTTGATGGTCAACCTATTTCATTATTTCGGCATCCTAACAATTCTTCTCTTTTATGGTTTTGATGCCAGGTGAATAACTATGCATTGATGATGCATTTGAGACAGGCCGGGCAAAGCAACCCCATCCCAGGACGTTTCAATCCTGATGTCTTCTAATTAAGATATTATTCAATCAATGATAACAGATATAGAATACATGCTTTAATCGAGTGCGATTTGTGTTCAGTTACTATAGATAGATCATGTGTCTTTTTAAGTGTGTAGAAGTTGCTACTTGCTAGTTGTGTGTTCCAATTCAACAGATATGGTTGGCCTCAAGCTCAGTGTGGCTATTTTACAAGGGAGATGCAAATTTCTGTGGTTTTTCTATTAAATTATGTCTGAAGCAAATTGTGATGCAGTGTAGCATCTTGTAATCTTTGTTGGTTTCATGTATCTCTCTGTCAATTTTGCTCTCTAACATCTTATGTTTAGTTTATTACTTTTACTTACCTGTCTTGCTGGATCATATTATAGAAAAAGATCGGTCTTAACCTCATTTTCTTTTTCTTCAAGCTTTCATAACTTATCAACCCCCAGAGTTTTAAAAGATGGATTTATTATTATGATAGGGGTGTACTTTCAGATGGGAAACTATTTAGCAAGGTTTCTTGTTCCATATAAATATAGTACATTGAAGCATTCATGGCATCAGGTGAGACCGTTAAGATAGTTCTTCATAAACAGGCTTATGCTAGACTTGTTCTATAAATAATTTTAATAGTAATAAATATCTCATTTCCTAAATGTTTCCAGGAGGAAAGTGTTTAATGTCTCAAATTGGGACATCCCAATAGGGGCATTTTTGTCTCTTAATTTAATATGTGATTTATAGTAAAAGTTATATTTATTTAACCATATGAGTCCTTTTCGAAATATATTAAGGAGTAGGTTTCTTAACTTGTATGTGAGATTTGAGTTATATGATTTTGGCCTATTTACAAAATTGAAGAAGAGAAGAGGAAGGTGGTGGTGGGGATGAGCCGCAGGAAGATTGACCGAGAGAGCAGAGAGCTATGTATAAGAGCATAAAAAAAAAATCATTTTCCTATTTGGCCAACAACATATAACTTCTTATATACAAGTTAAATCTTTTTTCTATTTGATAAAAAAAAACAACAACTTATAAACCTATTTGGAAAAAGGTACATGATTTTTAGCGTTTTTAATGTTTAATCTGTATGCACAAATTTTTAAATTTTGTTAAAAAAGGACGGAAAATAGAAGAAGAGAAGAGGAAGAGGGCGGTGGAAAAGAGTCGGAGGAGGTAAGAGGATTGACCGAGAGAGACAGAGAGGGACAATAGACCGCAGAGGAGGGGGCTAGAAGATGGTAAGGATTTCATGACGTCACCTCTGCTTCCGTCCCTGATCATAGTATTTTATTTTCTATACTTACACATCTATAATATATATAAAAGTGGGAGGGGGGAATAGGCAAATTAACTTCTTACCCTTACCTAATTAGCCTTTTGAAAAGTTTTAAAGAAGGTCTAAATGGTAATTTAATAATTATTTTAATTAATTAATAGCAAATATGGAATTCCTTAATCAATTAGAGTTAGGAAATATATTGATTAATTAAAAATAAAATCCTTACCTAATCAAGATTTAAAAATACTCACTAATTAAAATTTTAAATATATATTAAAAACATAATAATTGAAAAAAATGTATAAATCCATATAATATATGGATTGAGTTAAATTTAATCATAAAATTATAGATTATCCAAATTATAAATATAAATTATTAGGATTAAAAGATATAAAATTATGTATGTATTGAAATTTCACTTTATTATACGCATTAATATTATATTTATATTAATTATTTTTATTTTCTTAGAAAATTCAGATTTTTAGTATTAAATTCACAGTTTGACAGTGCGTCAACTTTGTCGAGCCATAACTTGGGCTAGAAAACTCGGAATTGAGGGATTCAAAAGCCTAAATT
>CANYLF010543623.1:0-10956 GCA_948193215.1 Bocquillonia castaneifolia | reverse complement strand
TTTGTGTTTGATGATTTCATATACTTTACATAGAAAGAGGTTGATATATTGATTGATGCATTTTATTTCTGTTTTGTTTTTTTAAACCATTGTAATTGTAATTCGGTTGGCCATCAGATTTTATATATTGTCATTATTTTCCTGAGAAATTCTTTCTTTGTTTTTTTTTTGGAATACTTTGTTACTTCGTAAAGAAGTCTTTCTGTATAACTTGCTCCAACCTTTTAGTCGATTCCCTCAAAATTCCCAATGCATTGCAAACTAGTTTTAGTTCAATAGAGTAGCAGATATTGTGTTAGAATTAGACCCTTTACCATGTAATAGAAAAATGACATCTTTCTAGAACACTAATGGAATGGGAGACCAAGGGGACACTTGTAAGAAATCTAGCAAGTGCTTCCAAAACCCTAGATTCCTTGAACATACTATATAAAGAATAGTATAAGGATATGTGAGGTAATTCTATTCTTCTAAGACCCTAAACCCTTCTATTCTCTATTTTTTGATACTATTCACTAACTTAAGCATCAGAGTACGAACGGGACCCTCCAGTCTCGACATATTCTAACCTGTTGTTTATGTTGCAGAGACCCGCAAGACAACACTTGAGACTCGCAAGTCAGGAATTGAGACCGGAAGTAGCGAGTAGATACCCACATGGATAACCCAAATTCATCAGTTGGTGCGGAGAACGTAAACCATAACACTGTCACTAGGATACCAGTGGGTACGATGATAAATATTCCTCAAGGACCTTTTTCTAGAAATGGTGGAATACCGTTTTTCGATTGGACACCAACAGTTCCTTCGACCACCATAACTTACCAGCATCCCCGTACCTCTAATCACAAAGTCACAGCCAGATTCTTGACACCCTCTCAACCAAGATTTAATACAACAGCACCAGTGACGATGCAAACCCTTTCAAGCAACCATACCTCTTCTTCACCCCAAACACCAAACCCAGGAATGCAACCGCAAGTTTATTTGTAGGAAACAATGACCAACTTGATGTCAGAAATGGCTGGTATTTTCTTGCAAAGAATGGCTGCAGTTTTGCAGCAGTACGGGCCACCAAACTTGGGACTACATGGTCAAGCACCCCCACCCCATCCCTACCACCACAAAACACCCAGTTGATTCAAGAATCATCTCACTATGTCCCTTATACACCCACTTATCATACCCCAACGCCCAATTACTACAACACAGAAACCTACATACCTGAAGGAGGAGATGAATCTGTGGTGAACAGGGGCCATGGCAGGAACCCGCAGGTGGTGCAAGGAGAGAGGCCACTAACAGCTACTGGGGTAGAGCAGTAGATCCTAGATGTGTTCAGAATGTTAAAAAGAGGAGAACTGGAGGAAGACTTCCAAAGGGACGGCGGATCCCCCTTATCAGCGGCTATCTTGCTGGAACCCCTACCAGACAAGATTAGAACCTCCAAGATGGACTCCTTCGATGGGTCAGGAGATCTGAAGGAACATGTAACTAAGTTCTTGACTATAATGAGCCTACAGCATGGAGTGACAAACGTTGTAAGGTGTAGAGTGTTCCCTACTACACTCAAAGGAGCCGCTCAACAATGGTACCTTCGGCTCCCTAGTTCCTCAATCAATAGCTTTGTAGATCTACAAACCGCATTCAAGAAGCGGTACATGACAAATGTCCCGCCCCCAAAGAAATCCAATGACATGCACAGATGCACTCAGAGACAAGACGAATCCCTCAGGGATTATGTAGTGAGATTCAATAAGGAGGCGATGTTAGTAGAAAACCTCAATGAAGAAACAGCCATTAAAGCATTAAGAAAGGGTACCCGCTTCCAAAAACTACATAATAAACTTATCACTAAAAAACCCACCACCTTTAATGAGGCAATCGCCATCGCTCAGAAGCAAGCAGATCTGGATGACGCCTTAAGAAATGATAAGAGAGACATGGAGAGGAAAGGAGAGAGTAGCCGAAGGGGAGATAAAGTCCGTGATGGTAAAGGAGGGAGAGAACCATTCAAGAGCCGCTCTGACTATAATACCCAGCCTGAGTACCCAAGCCGCGGTAATTTCACACCATTAATGGCCCACAGAAAGGATATCTTGCTCTAGATTAGAGAGAATGGGGAAGAGAACACAAAGCCCAGGCCACTGAGGGTGGAGTCCCAAGACAGAAGAAACCAGAATAAATACTGCAAATATCATAGAGACCATGGCCATACTACTGAGGAGTGTAGAAATTTGCAGTATGAAATAGAGCAGCTGGTGCAAAAGGGCAAATTGAAGAAGTTTATGGGCAATATAGAGCCAGAGCAAAAGAAAGAGAGGGAGGAAAAGAAAGAAGAGAGGCATGAACCGCCTTCAGTAAAGAAGAGGATTGAAGGAAAATTCTATGGGGTCATAACAAGGGGAAACCCGCTGATAGAGCCGCCAAGGAAAAAGCAAAGACAACAGGTGTTCACCATCGACACCAACTTCCCTGAAGTCTCATTTAATCACACAGACGCCGCCCATGTGAAAGAGCCGCACAATGATGCACTAGTAATCGAAGCTATGATATGGGAATACTGGGTGTGCAGATTACAAGGGGACGAGGGAAGTGCAGTCAACCTGATGACCAAGAAGGCATACCTGACCATTGAAGGGGAGCTAGCAACTCTCAAGCCGATAAAAAAGCCATTGGTTGGTCTAGGTGGTAAGCCAATACAACCACTGGGCATAGTAGAAATGGAGATGCAGTTTGGCGAAGACCCATGCCCGACCAAAACACTAAAGGTACCATTCAATATTATTGACATGGATCTAGCCTATAACACTATTTTGGGGAGACCCCTATTGTATGAAACAGGTGCCATTACAAGCATTAGATATTTCACAATGAAGATCCCAACCCCCAAGGGTCTAGTAGTGATCAGGGGGAACTAGGAGGCATCCCAGAAGTGCTATTCAGTAGTCGAGGGAGGAAAGGAAGAGACACTTAGCATCGAACAGATTATGACTCCTCGCATAGGAGAGAGAAGAACAGAACCGAGGGATATAACAAAGGAGTTTAGGATGGCTAGAGCCAAAGTGAAGATATGATGGAGAATGAAACCGAAAACTGAAAGAGGAATTACACATGTTTTGATGGACAATCAAGATCTGTTTTCAACAGACCTGCGGGAGATAAAAGGCATAAGACCCGAGCATCATTACTCATAAGCTCACGGTTGATCCAAATGCAAAACCAGTAAGGCGGAAGAAGAGGAATTTCAGCCTGGAGAAACAAAGAATAATAGCAAAAGAGGTAAAAAAAGCTGGAGGCAGCCGGTTTCATTGAGCCAATTCAACATACAGATTGGTGTGCTAACGTAGTGCTGGTCAAAAAACTCAACGGCAAACACAGAATGTGTGTGGATTTTACAGATCTGAACAAGGCTTACCCAAAGGATAATTACCCTTTGCCTTCTATAGACCATCTGGTGGATTCAACAACGGGTCACGAGCTCTTTTCCATTGTTGATGCGGCTAACGGGTATCACCAAATCTTAATGAGCCAAGCCGATAAGAGTAAAACGGCCTTTATCACTGACGAGGGAACTTACAATTACAGAGTGATGCCGTTCGAGTTAAGGAATGCAGGAGCTACCTACCAGTGGCTGATAAACTATATGTTCCAAGGGCAGATAGGGAAAACAGTGGAGGTGTATGTAGATGATCTAATCATCAAGAGTAAGAGGGAGGAAGATCACCCTAGAGATCTCAAAGAAGTGTTCAACATCTTCAGGAAATTCGAAATGAGGCTCAATCCAGACAAATGTGCTTTTGGGATAAAAGGGTTCATGGTCTCTGAGAAGGGGATAAAGGCCAACCCAGAGAAAGTACAGGCTATATTTGATATGAAGTAGCCGAAGAATATAAAAGAAGTGCAGAAACGCAATGGCCGGATAATGGCGTTAGGCAGATTTATGTCTTGTGGGGCAATGAAGTTTCTGCCATTCTATCAAACCCCGAGGAACGTAAAAAAGTTTGACTAGACAAAGAAATGCCAATCAGCTTTTGAGAAGCTTAAAGAATTCTTGTCTTCACCACCAGTGCTAAGCCGACCCATACCAGGGGAAAGGATGTATATATACTTGGCTACAACAGATGAAGCTATTGCCAGTATGTTGATCAGGGAGGAAAATGGAGAGCAAAAATCGATTTACTATGTTAGTAGGGTACTGAAGGGGTCAAAATTGAGATACCTGATAATTGATAAGCTAGCATTAGTGGTCATTGAAGCTTGTAAGAGATTGAAGGCCTATTTTCATGCTCATATCATTGTGGTGAGAACTAATATGCCACTGAGAAGCCCTAGAGCTCCTAGAAGCATCCGGGTGGCTGGTTAACTGGTCTATCCAATTAGGGGAGCACGATGTTAGATACAAGCCTAGAGCCACTCTAAAAGCACAGGTCCTCATGGATTTTATGGCTGAAATGGGGGGAGATAAGGAAGATCAAACGACGGACAGTGTGCCAGAGAAATGGGAGTTGTATGTGGATGGTGCAAGTAATGAAAAAGGGGCAGGAGCATGTGTCCTTCTAATAAGACCAGGTAAAATCCAAATCATCTATGCCCTGAAACTTATGTTTAAAGCAACTAACAACTTGGTAGAATATGAAGCAATGATAGCCGGCTTATCGCTGGCAGATGAAGTCAAAGCAGAAAACCTGGTGGTGTATAGTGACTCCCAATTGGTGGTGAACCAAATGAATGGCAATTTTATCGCAAAAGAGCCGCTGATGGTAAAATACCTGGAGAAGGTAAACAAGCTGTTGCAAAAGGTGAAAGAGAGAAGGCGGCAAAGCAGAAATTTGTCAGATCCCTAGAGAAGAGAACAAGGAGTCGGATATGTTGGCAAAAGCAGCGGCTGAAGGGGCAAAAGCATTTCATAAAATTTCACTAAGGGAGGAGTTGACCAGCCCAAGTGTTGAAGCAGAAGAAGTTCTAGAAATTACAGAAATAGCTGAATGGATGAAACCCATTATTGCCTATAAAACAACAGGGGAGTTGCCAAAAGACAGGAAAGAGGCACAAAGATTGCAAGCAATTGCTTCACTCTACCATTACCAGCATGGAGTTCTGTTCTTAAAAGCCAGATCCCACCCGTAGTGTCGCTGTGTATCGGCGAGTGATGGCCTACACTTGATGAGGGAAATTCATGAAGGAATTTGTGGCTCACATAAGGCAGCCCCTACCTTAGTCAGGAAAGCACTCCTTCAGGGATATTATTGGCCATGTATAAAGATGCCCAGGGATTAGTAGAAAGATGTGACAAATGTCAGCAGCATGTTGAGATGAGCCATCTGCCGGCTAATTGCTAATCACCCATTGAAAGCCCCTGGCCCTTCGCCATGTGGGGAATGGATATCCTTGGTCCTTTTCCACTGGCATCAAGCCAAAGAAAGTTTTTAATTATGGCCATAGATCATTTCACAAAATGGATAGAAGCCAAGCCGGTGCCCACCATCACAGAGGAAAAGATAGAAAAGTTCTTTAGAAATGAAGTTATTTGCAGATTTGGCATCCCCCACACCTTGATTACAGACAATGGCAAACAGTTTGACTGTGAAAAATTAAAACACTTCTGTAGCAACCTGAATATACAACTGCATTTTTCTTCTGTGGCACACCCGCAACAAATGGCCAAACAGAAAATGCCAATAGAACTTTGCTATAAGGGATAAAAAACTGGATGATTTAAAAGGCGACTGGGTAAATGAACTTTACAATGTACTAAAGGCCTACAGAACAACTCCAAGGAAAGCTACGGGAGAATCCCCCTTCCGCCTAGCTTATGGTATGGATGCAATGATACCAGCAAAGATAACACTCCCACCATAGCGCGTCTTGAACTATACTGAAGAGGAAAATGAAGTGTGCACAAAGATAAATAACGATCTGTTGCAGGAAAGAAGAGATCAAGCCGTTATTCGTGCAGATGCATATAGACAACAAGCCACCAAGTATCATGACAAGAGAGTAAGGGTCAAACACTTTAAAGTGGGAGACCTAGTCTTACGGAGAGCAGATATGGGAAAAGGCGAGGCAGGAGTTGGAAAGCTCGGAACAAACTAGGAAGGACCTTACGAGGTGGTAGAAGTGCTGAGCAAAGGAGCATATAAGCTGGCAAATCTTGATGGAACTGTCCTACCTAGGACCTGGAATGCCGAACTACTAAGAAAATACTACCAATAATTGTAATTTTCTCATTTATGAAATAGTTCAATTTCTAACCATATGTTATCTTATTTCTATTTTTTACAGCACCTACCAAACTGCTGTAAGAGGCTCCAAGTTAGCCCAGGCAAAGAGGCCAAGTCCTATCAAACCGCTGTAAGAGGCTCCAAGTTAGCCCAGGTGAAGAGGCCAAAGTTCTATCAAACCGTTGTGAGAGGCTCCAGTTAGCCCAGGCGAAGAGGCCAAATCCTATTAAGCCAAGTCATATCTAACCGGTGTAAGTGGCTTCAAACAGCCGAACCAAAAAGTAACAAGATATATCAACCCGCTATAATAGGCTTCAAACAGCTGGGTAAATTGGTTAGAAACAGGATCACAAAAGAATACCAAACGACAAAATTGATATAAAATATAAAGAGAGAGATTCAGGAAAGAGAATAATTTCATTCAATGAAGTAATATTGCTCAAAAAATACATTCAAAGAAAAATACAAAAGCAGTTAATCTACAACGTGTACAACGGCCTCAAGATTTCCTCCTTAGTCAACCTGCATGCCACTGTCGAGCGCAACAATATTGCCAGCGGTTAAAAGGGAGATACCAGCAGGAGCAGTAGGAATAGCAAAGTTCTCCCCTTGTTCAATAACCAAGGGTAAAATTTCTATCGAGAGAGAAGTAGGAGTTGGATTGGGAGCCGCAATAGAAGGAATCAAAGATGCATAATTGTTACCTTCATCTTCATCATCCTCATCAAACACATTATCAATAAAGTCCTCATTAGGCCCAATACCATTTGCACAGTTATCCCATACCTTGTTACAGACGGCATCAATGTCAATTTCGACAAGCCGGGGAAAAATAAAGGAGACTTTACTGAAATGTTGTAAGCTTATCTTATCCACCTCTGGTAACTCCGCATTTGATCTCAAAGCCACTCGAGCTTCCTCTACAACCCTCTTTCTGCAAGCTTTATAAAAAGCAGTAAGCACAAGGCTAGTGAAAAAGATCTGTGGTCTCCTGTTCTTTAAGCCGCATAGCTACAGCCACATCTCTCTCAGTAATGAGGGCAGCATTAGAGGACTTCAGCTCAGCAATTGTTTTCTCCATTTCCTCATGCTTAAGTTGAAATTCCTCGCAAGTTTTTCGTTGTTGCTCCAACTCAGTAGTAAGATCAGAAATTCTCTCATCTTTACCCCTCATCGACTCCCCAGTAGCAACAAGGGCCAGGTCTTTGTTCTTCCCCTCACTAAGCACCTTGGCCAGCTCGGCATTAGCCTTATGTAAATTAGCCGCATTTTGGATATTTGACTTCAAAGCATTAGCATGAGCCACACCAAGCGCCTCAAGATGCTGAAGAGTCTAAAAAATACATAAACAAAAATAAATCAACCAATAAACACAAAATCATGGTAAAATCGTCGATTAAAATCTCACTTACAGAAAGACAGTGCTTGCGAGCCTCTCCAAGTAGTTTGTTTTCAGGGACCGTTCTCAATTTTTCCATGTCCGTGGGAAGGCAAGTTACCTCAGAAAACCACCTGGCTACTCCATCACTCCCCATAGAAATTTGTTTGTGCTTCATATGGAGCCAATCACAGGATAGGATCGGCGAACCAGAGGTTTCACAAAATACTTTCCTTAGGATGTAAGGGCGCTCAACCCCATCACCACACACCGCATACCCATCAAAGCTAGGAAGAGCAGAAGAACCCGCTCTCTTCGTAGCCACAATAGCACCAGTAGAATGAGATGAAGTCGCCATCGTAATCGGCATGGATGACACAGCAACACTAACAGGTAGAACACCCAAAGGACTAGCAGAAGTGACAGCTCCAGCAAATAAGGGTCTCGAGCCACAGTCAGCGACACCAGTCGATGTAGCTAGAGTAATGGAGGTAGTGGCATCAGTCCCTACGACTACCCCAGAAGCGGTAGCAGGAGCTGGTACAACAGCAGTTGCAGTACCAGATGTTCTCGCCCTCTTGCTAGGTCTTGAGGCTGGTGCCGAATCTATAGAAATTCCAACAAAACGTTTCATCTCTACAATTAGCAAAAAAAAAATAATAATCAATTAAAAGAAATAAGAAAAAAGGAAAGAAGAAACAAGTACCAAAGGTAATGCCAGCTTCAGCGGCTAGACGCGCCACTAGATTCATGTCAACCTCAGATGAGTTAGATGAAGAACTGGAGCTAGGGCTACCCAAATAATCTAATATTCGGATTCCCTTAGAAAGATTGATAGGCTTAGGAGAAGGCGCGGGTGAAGGAGGAATATTCTAGTCATCATCTACATCAGCTAATAAACTAGCCAACATTGGATCTTCTTCGTTACTTAGCCAGTCAGAAATTGGTTTTTTAGCCGCTCTCTTAGATGAATCCCCCTTAGAGGAGGATCTCCCAGCAAGGTAATCAGATACCCGCTTATCTAGACTCACTCCCTGACTAAAACGAAGAGCAGTAAAGCCTGTAGCTCAGTTTATTCTCTCTTTTTGAGCTTTTTGCGGTCAGATAGAGGAGAGACAACCTATTCACGGGGCAAAGATTGGAAAGCATCCGCATACTTAACAATTAAAAACCTATCTTTTAAACCGTGAACCTTGGGAAGACTACCATCCCAAAGACGATATGTTGTACCGTGAAAAGAAGTGGACACAAACATCTCTGTTTTTTTGCGGGTCAATTTAAAGAATTGAAAGAATCTATCTACTATCGGCTCAACATTAGCCTGCCTGTGAACATGTAAAAACCCTAAAAAGCTACGGATCGAATTAGGGTGAAATTGAGACAAGGGGATAAACCGACCTTCTAAAATCTTTACTAAAAGAGGCTCCAAAGGAAACCTCAAACCAGCCTGCAATTGACTAGCATGGAAAATAATCATATTACTACCTAAATGGTCGGAGGAACGATAGGTAGCACTAGGACGGCGATAAGAATAACCAGCAGGTAATGGATATTGACGAATAAAGGTATTATAAGTATTCAAATCAGTGAAAACAGATTTTATTTTAGACACATCAATTAACATAGAATCAAAACCAGCAATATTCTCAGCAGACTCATTAAAATCAGGAGGAGCCATTAGAAAAGAACCTGTATATAGCGGAAGGTGATCGAAGAAGCAAATGAGCAAAAGCACCAGTGAAGGAAAATCTCGAAAGCAAAGGCAGAAAATAAAAAAAGAGAAGCAAAGAAAAGTAGGAAAAGTAAAAAAGACGTAAAACAACACAATTTATAGGAAGGGAAGAGAACTCAGGATAAAATCAAGGCCATAGGATCAAATCGAGATCAACAGTAGAGAAAAATAGGAAATCAAAGAGACACTAGCATATGAAAAGTTAAAACGGTAGACAATAAATGACAGTTGTTAATCGCAAGAAGAGAGGAGACGTGTCCCGTCATAAATGGAGAAATAACTGACAGATGAAAGAACGCCAGAAATTTGAAAAGACAAAAAATATATATAAATAGCAAAAAAATTTCGTAAAAGTTCAAAATTCAAAACATCCCATGACATGGGAGGGAAATTCTTTAAGCTGCTGGATTTGCACATTTTACAGCCGGCCAACATGGATAAGTAGTTCAGCGGATTCATATATTGCCTTCAAAATTGAGCCGCGTAACTTAAATTTTATACAGCCGCTCCTCATTAGTTTGGATAAACAAAAATCCAGACCGATGCTTACGAAACAACAAAGAAGTCATAAATAACTTCCCATACTCGAGGGGGGAGTACTGATAGAGTAGTAGATATTGGGCTAGAATTAGGCCCAATACCATGTAACAGAAAAATGACATCTTTCTAGAACACCAATAGAATGGGGGACCAAGGGGACACTTGTAAGAAATCTAGCAAGTGCTCCCAAAACCCTAGATTCCTTGAACATACTATATAAAGAATAGTACAAGGATATGTGAGGTAATTCTATTTTTTTAAAACCCTAAACCCTTCTATTCTCTATTTTCTGGTACTATTCACTGACTTAAGCATTGGAGTACGAACCGGACCCCCCAGTCCCGACGTATTCTAACCTGTTGTTTGTGTTATAGAGACCCGCCAGACAACACTTGAGACCCGTGAGTCAGGCATTGAGACCGGAAGTAGCGAGTAGATACCCACATGGATAACCCAAATCCATTAGCTAGGAAGCTGAACCAAGATGGGTTTAGCCCTATGCACTTGGCAGTGCAAAATGGTCAAAGCCTGATGGCTATTTGGCTCCTAGATGTTGATGAAGATCTTATCCGTGTCAGAGGAAGGGGACGTATGACTCCTTTGCATTGTGCAGCTCAACAAGGAGACTGCATCCTTCTGGCAGAAATTTTTCAAGCTTGCCATGAATCTATCAAGGATGTGACAAATCAAGGTAATACTGCCTTGCATATCGCAATAAATAACGATAAAATAGAAGCCTCGGAAGTCCAAATAGGATGGATCGATAAAGGTCCTTACGAAGATGCAGGATTATGGGAACGAGAAATCGTGAACTGGAAGAACAAGCAAGGCAACACTGCACTACATTTTGCATCTTTAAGAAGTCAGCACCAGGTGTGTATGCGTTAGAGGTGGCAAATGGGTGGGTTTGGGTGGGTATGGGTTGGGTTTAAATGGGTGGGTCAAATATCACCCATTCCACCCATTTATCACCCATATAAATTTTAAATGGGTACCCACACCCATCTAACCCTTACCCACCCTTATACCCATATAATATTTAATGTCCTACTTTTTATATTTATTTTTATTTATTTATTAAG
>CANYLF010543222.1:0-13036 GCA_948193215.1 Bocquillonia castaneifolia | reverse complement strand
AGAAATGGCAGCTGCAAGAGAGCTTGACCAGACGGCCACATGGGCTGTTGCTGGTGTTTGTGCATGTATTCTTCTCATCTCTGTCATTTTGGAGAGTGTTCTTCATCGTGTTGGAGAGGTTATTATTATTATTATTATTATTATCATTATCATTTTTCCTTCTCTTTTTAACACTTTCATGCACATGTTAATATATTTGGTGTTTTTCATTCATTGATGCATGTCTTTTTTTTTTTATTATTTTTTTTTCTGAGTTGGGGAAAGGATTCCAACCTCACAAATCCCAGGGATTGTTGATATCCCTTATATTTGACATGCAGTAGTCAATCTTTTTTTTTTTCAAAATAATAATTTGGGATTTTTTTATGTTTGGTAAGTTGGTCACAGAAACGAGCTCTTGAAAATGGCTTCTAAAACATATATGCAATAACATTATTGTCATGTTAAGATTTGCAAATCCAAATTTTGTTTTTTAGAATTTGTTTCATGGAATTATATTATATTATGATCTACCAAGAATACAGTACAGAGAGAGGCAATAATGTAATGTCATCATATTTTGGTTGTATGCATTTGTTCATTTTCCAAAATATTTGTGGTTCAATTAATTAATCTACAATTGTTTTGATCATTCAGTGGTTTCAAGAAAGACACAAGAAAGCTCTTTACGAAGCTCTAGAGAAAGTAAAAGCAGGTGAAATATCATCATCTGTAATTATATATATATATATAATAGAAAACTGTGTATGTGAATTAAATTTCTTTTTTTTATTATTATATATATTTGCAGAGCTTATGGTTTTAGGATTCATATCACTGCTGCTGACATTCAGTCAGAATTACGTAGCAAGAATCTGTATTAAAGAATCATACGCAGATACAATGTTACCATGCCCCAAAGAGAGTGAGGCTCCTGCTTCTGATGATCATCGTCGCAGGCTTCTTTGGTATGATCGCAGATTTTTAGGAGGTGCTGATGTCGAAGCTGCAGGTTGCGAAACAGTAAGTCTTTCTTATTAAGATTATTATAATGAGTTTGTGATAAAAATGTATGTATATGATAATAATTTATGGCTGCATAATTGATAATTTAATTAGGGGTACGCGCCACTGATATCTGTGGATGGACTGCATCAACTGCACATCTTCATATTCTTTTTAGCAGTTTTTCATGTCATCTCCAGTTGCATAACTATGACGCTTGGAAGATTAAAGGTCATAGTTTTTTCCTTCTCTTCTCTATTTTAATATATATGTTGCTCATTTGCGATCCTTTTCTTTTTGTGTGTGCAGATTCGTGGTTGGAAGGAATGGGAACGTGAGAGTTCCAAGGATCATGGTATTTAATATTTTCACATCTTTGTTTTTCCTCTGAGTCTGAGACGCATAATTATTATTTGAATTGGTTACAGATCCAACAAGATTCAGGCTTACCCATGAAACATCATTTGTGAAAGATCACACTAGTTTCTGGACAAAAACCCCAGCCCTTCATTACATTGTAACTATGCTAGCTTTTCCTTCTTTTCATTTGTTATTTACTTCATTATATATATATTAATGTTATTTCTTCTTCTTTGCAGGTATGCTTCTTTCGACAATTCTTCAGGTCCGTTACAAAAGCTGACTACTTGACCATGAGACATGGATTCATTTCGGTGAGTTCCAACATAAACTATAGTATAGATTTCCAAAAACATCATGTCTGATTCAGAAATTAATTTATTTTTTTGTTGATCCTAAAGGTTCATTTAGCGCCTGGAAGCAAGTTTGACTTTCAAAAATACATCAAAAGATCGTTAGAGGATGATTTCAAGGTAGTCGTTGGAATCAGGTAAAATGCAAATCTCTCTATCTGGTGGTGATTCATTATTGAATTGAAGCTATGTATATTGGAACTATAATATAATCTTTGTGATTTCTTCCCTGGCAGTCCACTACTCTGGGCCTCTGTGGTGATTTTCCTGCTTTGTAATGTTCATGGTTAGTCTTTTTTGATTTTCTTTTTAGCATATTGGTTAGTTTTTTTTTCATGTTGGGTATTGAAGAATTTGATGTTTTGGTTTGTGTTTTCAGGATGGCCTGTTATGTTCTGGGTTTCTCTACTTCCTATAGTTGTAAGAAATTTGCCTATAAAAGATTGATTTGCTTATAAGATGAAAGATTGACCTTTGGTTTTGGTTAAAGGTAATCTCAGCAGTTGGAACAAAGCTGCAAACGATTATAACAAGAATGGCTGTCGAAATTCAAGAAAGACATGCTGTAGTCCAAGGAATACCACTAGTCCAAGTCTCTGACAAACATTTCTGGTTTAAATGGCCTAAGCTAGTCCTTTACTTCATCCACTTTGTCCTGTTTCAGGTATGTCTAATATTTGGATCATATACAATACAATCGACTTCTCTTTTCTCTGCGGGTTTTGACAAGCTGTTTGTATGTCTTTGCCAGAATGCGTTTGAGCTTACTTATTTCTTGTGGATATGGGTAATGCCTTTGTTGCTACGACCTCTTGTTTCTTCATTTATTTATTTCCATGTACAAATATTCTTCATGTGCTTCTTTCCCTTGCTGCAGTACGAGTTCGGGATAGACTCTTGCTTTAACGGGAAAGATATAAATCTTATTTACTTGCGAGTTGCTCTGGGGTAAGTCATTTTGCTTGCTCTGTGTCAATCATAGGCCGTAGCATTATATTTTACATCTGTTTTCTTCTTGAAATTAATAATTTATTTACATTCGCAAAATCCCTGAATGAATGTTCAAAATTTGACAGGATAGGAGCCCAAGTTCTGTGCAGCTACATTACACTTCCACTCTATGCCCTTGTCACTCAGGTATGGCATCTTGTTTTCCCTTTACATGAAGGAGAAGAAAATTATTTAACACGGTGCAGTGGTTGTTGGCTTTGTTAAAAACATTTTAGATGGGATCAAACATGAAGAGATCAATATTTGATGAACAAACTTCCAAGGCATTAAAACAGTGGCATAAAAATGCTGTGAAAAAGAAGAATGATGGGAAGCCTGAACATGTGCGGACCAGGACTCTGGGTGGAAGCCCTGACGAGTCACCGCTCTCCTCACCCACACGTATGCAAGTTCAAGAATTGACTGATGTTGAAGCAGCTGGGGCTAACATTAGGGCGACTGTGGATCTTCATGGAGATCAAGACAAAGGAAGTGACCCGTACGGTCAACGACGTGATCTGCTAGGTTAATCATGTTTCGGTTTAACTCCAATTAAATGCAGCAGGTATATTATATATATTGACCTGTAATGGAAAGGAAAGCGCGAGAGAAAATTCTGGTGTTTTAGCTGTAGAAGCAGGGTTTTCTTCAAGCGAAGCCTGTTTGCTTTCCAAAGTTGTTGTCTGATTACTTGAAACTTTGACTCTTTTTTGTCCCTTTTGATATACTTTTGAGCTTGTCTTTAGTTTTACCGACTTGATAACATCGAAGGATGGATGGATATATTCATAGATTTATAGTGTATATTTCCATTATTACATTCATACTTGCGTTGAATTGTATATCGATTAAGGTTGAATCATCTAATGTATATTTATTTATTTAACACCTTATATTTCCAATATATATAATAATTATTCGCTAATAATTTCTCCAACTCCAATGTTTAGGCTACAAAATAGTATTATATGTACACCGACCTAGAAAATAAGAATATAGTCATAGGGGCAAAAACGTACATTCAGGTGGAAAAGGATAACGTGGGACTTCGCGGGAGGGTGGGTAATAACAACCATATAGGAGGAATTTGGACTGCAACTGCCATCCAATCCATGGCCATGGCTTCAGCGAGGAGTTTAGTGAATCAGAATCATCTTCAAATTAGTAGTACATTATTAAAACAATCAAAAGAATCCTCAAAACATGTAATTGTTTCTCTACCCACTTCAAGAAGATGCGCTATTTTGATATCCTCGTTGCCTTTCAGCCTCGTTGCTTTCCCTCATTTATCAGAGGCTCGAGAGCGACGTAACAGGAAGAACATCCCTCTCGATGACTATATTACTACTCGTTAGTCTCACATTCCACCTCCCTTCTTTCTCTAATCTTTCATTTTTTAATGAAATTTTGTAAGAACCGAAGATCATTTCATTTGGGATTAATTTCGCTGTTTGTTTGCACCAAGCACCGTCTATCTCACATTCTTGAATTTCAACATTAATTGCTTTTAATTTTAATTTGATTTCTTTTAAGTGTCTATGGTTGAAAAGGTTAAGAATTTATGGTTTTCAGAACGCTGATTTTTATTTTCAAATTAATGGCAACTGACAACCATAAAAATAAAAGAAGAAAAATAAAATTTGCAAGTATTTTCTAGTATTTATGTCAATTTCAGCTTCAGGGCACAAAATCTTGTCATCATACAGGCTGCTGATGGATTTCATTTTTATTTTTTCCTGTTGAAAACGCAGCTGATGGATTGAAATATTATGATTTTGTTGAGGGAAAAGGCCCTGTAGCTGAAAAAGGATCAACGGTTCAGGTTCATGGCATTGCAAAATATCTATTAGTATTTTGATCATTTTAAAATACAGTTTGTAAGTATCCTTCTCCACTGCAGGTGCATTTTGACTGTTTGTACAAGGGCATAACAGCCGTGTCGAGTCGAGAATCTAAGCTTTTGGCTGGAAATCGTACAATTGCACAGGTCATTATTTTCTTCCCTTACCACTCACCACCAGGCTAAATTCAACTGTCCATTGTCAAATAAAAATTGATAGTAAGAACCTTTTTTTTTTTTTTTTTTTTATAGATTGTTAATTGCCATTTTCTCATGTTTTAATCAGCCATATGAATTCCAAGTAGGAGCACCTCCAGGAAAAGAACGAAAAAGAGACTTTGTAGACAACCCAAATGGCCTATTTTCTGCACAGGCTGCCCCAAAACCCCCAGCTGCCATGTACACAATTACTCAAGGGATGAAAGTAGGAGGAAAGGTCATACTGATAAAAACACCATCTTCTTTTTCGAATTATATTCTCATCTAACAGGTGCCTTGTGCTTTTAGCTTTTAGTTTCTCTTAATCCTATGGATTTCTTTGCAGAGGACTGTAATCGTTCCTCCTGAGGCTGGCTATGGCCAAAAGGGAATGAATGAAATACCAGTAAGCCCCTATCACTCAGATTGCTAACAATTTAGTAATTCATCTGATGAATGCAAATTGATGAAAATTATTTCATGTACAATGCAGCCAGGGGCAGCATTTGAGCTGAACATTGAACTTTTACAAGTACTGCCACCTGAAGGAAAATGAGGTCAACTTTGGTTACTACGCCAGTCTCGAGGTAGATGAAACTCTTGCAAATGTTGAAAACAAAAGAACACAAGGCTGATTTTCTTCTTCTTCTATATTTTTTTTGTTCTGTTCTGAGAAACGTTTCTTTTTCACGGTAGCCCCAACTTGTCGACCATACAATAACTTATTGTAGCTATTACATGTTTTAATTTACTTTCAAGAAGTATAAATAAATTATTTATTATTCTTTTTATTTAACACAACGATTCTTCCTTTTTTTAAAAAAAAAAAAAAAAACCACTCTGCTTCGAACTTCCTTGTTAGAATAATAGGCATCTCGGAATAACATAACCCATTTTCGAGGAAAATATTCATATTAGTGCAATTGTTAATTGGGAGCAGCAAAGAGTACACTACATGAATCAAGCTAGGAACAATCCCGACAGTTTGAGATCAAATCCTGATTCAAGGCCACAACTTTTACTCTCTCCCCAAGTTGGGCTTTTCAAAATTCCAGTTCAACTTAATCACGTACAATCTTAGTCTAGCAAAATACAACCATAAAAATTGCAGCGAGCTCATTAAATGTAATTTCAGCCACAACCAAAATTTGATCCTAGAGTTCACAGTGCTCTCTACCCATTTAATCTAAATCTCATCGATGTACTCCAGAAGATCTTCAACCTCCTGCCTTAAGGCTACAACTTTTTGCTGCAGTGCAGCAACTCTGTTCTCAATTTCACGGCCACCAAGCTTCTTCTCATAGCAATCCACTACTGTTGTGTGTTTTGCAATCAATCTGTCCTGCAATTCTCTCTCCTTTGCAATCAGCTCTTCCACCTGTATAAACAACAATTAGATTTCACTTGACAGGAAGATAGATTTGCAAGATGACATCACAAGGTGAAATATGGAGAACAGACTGTCAGACAAAAAAACAGCTCTAATGTGCTTTAGGCACCATAGCATGCATAATTCCCTTGTGTAATGACAATCTATGTCACAGATGATAGTTTTCTGAGCTAATGCATTCTAACTACGATATTGAGATAATTTCCAAACATTACAACTGAACAAATTTTCAATTATCCACAAAATGTAAACAGCAATGAACCTTGGGCAATATGTGAACAGCTGTAGGAGAAGATTGCAGGAATGCTAGCAAGGGCTTCAACTCTTTTGAATGCTCTTTCAAGACACCATCAGCGGTCTTGCGAGAAGTTTTACAAGCTTGGATATCGCCTTTCCTAGAAAGATCACGTAGTGAGGCCTCTAGCTTCTCATGTGTTGCTAAGCATTGGTTAATGATGCTTTCAATCTGCTGAACTGTTGCTCGCACCTGAGATTACGAAGACTATTGTATGACTTTTCATGGTAATGAAGTGGTTATACAGTTCAGAAATCTGAGCACATAACACAGGGAAATCCCACATACCTCATCCCACTGGAGTTTTGCCAAATAAGATGCAGAAGACTTGGAGATTGACAAGTCAACATGCACATATACAATGCATGCAACAAAAAGGAAGAAAAATCCAGAAATCAACATAAAGGGCTCCCTTATCATTGAAAGGTTGTTGAACTTATAATACACCTGCAATGTAATAGCACAACAAAAAAAAAAAAGGAAAGGGTAACTTTTCAATACATGGTTGCAGCTGAAACAGAAACTGCAAAGAGTGTTGCATAATAAACCTAAGGAAACAAAGCAGATGCAGTTTTTTCCTTCAAAACTAGTTAGATTACCAATACATCAGTTATTTCATACAGTTTTCATTCATGCTGCCAAGAGGCAAAAGGAGTACCTGGAAATATTGATTATGCTCTGGCACAACATTGGTCTTTTCCAGCACAACTACTGGCCTACCATCAACATCCAAGTGGGAAGCTTTGGTCTGCAATAATCGACAAGCACAATTAGGTAAAGTAGAAATCCTACAGATTTCCAAGCATAAAGAAATGCACAAAAGATCAATAGTATCTAAAAGTGACTTTTAAGTATCCAGGAAAAAGTGGAGATGCAAAGGATTCATAGCACTGCAGTACCTCTTCTCTCTGCTTTACAGGAAATGGAGTAGAAACAGATAGATCTCTGGACCCCTCTGGCAAAACAACCTGCAATCAAAATACTGAGTTAAGACTGCTAGATACAGATACACATGTACATAAACAAAAACCAGATTGCTGCTTTGTTATGAACCTTCACAATGAGATTATCAATGACCAACTCATTCATAGGAGAACCAAATGTGAAATTCAGAAAACGTTTCCCATCTGACTTGAACAAGAAGTCTGAAAGTGGCAAACCATATCCAATGGTAAAGGTTGTTCTCCAGCCTCCAAACATTGGATATCTAGGTTCAATTACAAGCTCCGTCTGCAATTAAAAAGATAAGTCTACAGTCTACCAGATGCAGGTGAATTTTAGAAACAAAAAAAAATCCTACATAAATCAAACAAAAACCTTTTTAGAATCAGTCCACAGATGAGATGTTGATATATTCCCAATTTCATCTCTATAATAAATAGAATGAGCTCTTGGTGGCAACTTTGCAAGAAAGTGTCTTATGGCTGATGCCCCTCGAATGTTGGGTCTGGCCTGGTAATCAAGCCTGAGGGTGTTAAACAACAAATCAAGATCAAACTTTATATGTATAATGAGCAGAACAGAAACAATTTTAAAAAAAGAGCATAATAACTAACCTGGAAAATTCACCCTTGCTTTTAGCACCTTCATGGACAACTGTGTAATATTCTGTAACCTGAACATTGCCCCAATGCGAAATTTCTATCTCTCGCACCAACTCCTGAGCAACAGCAAATGGTTGATTGGTTTCAAAATGAACAACAGCAGGTGAAAATGAGAAGGGGGGAAGATTTTCATAAGGGCCATATTTGATCTCAGAGCCATGAAGCTTCGTATTCTCAATTTTTGTATAGGACTCAATTCTAGCATCTGGCAGTTTAACAGTGAGAGACTGAAACTTAACAGCATAAGGAGAGAGATAGTAAGCACTGTCCTGGAACAAGACCAACTGAATATCAGCCTGAGTAATTTTCTCAGGAAAAGGTTGCAAGGCATGGGTAAATGCAGCGAAAACATCCAAAGTCAGGGAATCCCCTTGGCCGAGGGGCTTGGTCAATGATACAGAATAAACACTCAAAGCAGGAGGCATTCCTTTAGGATTGACAACTTCAATAGGGAGAGTAGCACCAGAAGTCTTAGTCTTGCCTTTCCCTTCATTAGGAGTTGCACTCAAAAAAGCCAACTTTTTTGCCTGACTTTCAGGAAACACTACCAAAAACTCTGAAACTGAAGCAGAACCAGCATTCTCCACCTGAAAAAACAAACAAACAAAAGAATTAATCAATTAATCAGGCAGATTAAAGAAATCAAGATTGTTGCTTTGAGGTTTAGAAAACAAATTAAATCAAAGTTAAGCACCTTGAGTGTTGAAGTGATGCGTGCAATTTGTGAAGTCAGATCAATCTGCAACAGCAAAATCAAAGATTCAAAGAAACAGAAATAACAAAATAACAATAATAATACTCAACTAGAGTCATTATTCATGTATTCAATCCGTTAGTTATTACAAATTTACAAAAAAAAATGAGATCTGAGTGGGAAAGAAAAAACACTTACACGTCGATCAACCTTGGATATAATCAGATCGGAAAGTACAGGCGTTGAAAACACTACAGCAAGCGTCACTATCAATGTACAAAACCTCAACCAAAACCCCATCTTCTTCTTCTTCGCAATGGAGATCGATCGGATCCCTCTTCCTCTGTCGTGTTATTACTCACTCACTGACTTTGGATACGCAAAGACCGGGTTTCAATTGGGTTGGGCCGGCCCATCCCAGCCCGGGTCAAACATTTAAAAATAAATAAATGAACGATGATGATACGTGGCATTAGATGATTTGTTAAAGGAGGCCAAGTCCGTATCTAGGACTAGAAGATAAGCAGCGTACAGTAGCTGCAACCAGGGTTTTTGTTTGGTGTAGTGAGAGAGTGGCGAAAGAATTAGAAAATGGAGACATCATTGAGATATGGAGGAGACGCTAAGTGTTTGAGAATCCATGCCAAAGAGAAATTCCCTCTCCATTCTAAAACTTACTTACAGGTTTGCTTTCTCTGCTATGACCAATTCACTTCGCTGTTTATTTTCTTCAATCTTAATTGCGCTTTTTCGTAATTTTAATTTCTGGGTTTAGGTTCAAGGGGAGGTAGATACAAGAATCGGAGCACCCAATCCCCATTATGTCAGTGCAATGATAAGACGGTTCTATCCAGATGTATGTAATTGTATTGTATTTTTTAGGAAGCATCAATTTCGTGTGTTTTTTCTTTCCTATGTATTGATTGATTGATTGATTTGTAGTTGTCGGCCAGCCTTGGCGTTGGATTGCAGTATGATAAACATGGGAATAGTCTTGCTTATAAAATTCGTGGGAAAAAGGCCTTTCCTGTTACTAGTAATGGTAACTTGACCTTTAATATTAAGGGCTGCTGCCATATTGACAAAGATTTTAAAGAGGTATTTGGTATATTTGGTATCTGTTATTTTTCTTTGAGGTTCACTAAATTTAATATCTGCTGTAGTTTACTTGTGCTGACTAATGTCTTCTCTTTGTGTTGCCAGAGGAAGTCGAAAGGAGCTGCTGAATTTTCTTGGAGCATATTTAACTTTCAGAAAGATCAAGATTTTAGGCTTAAAATTGGATATGAAGTGACTGAGAAGGTACTACCTTTCCTCTTCTCTTCACAACACTCCTTTTGTTACATTCGGTACTATTCTTCGGGGTCTCAAACTCTCAATCTCATCATGCTGCATAATGTTGTTTGCACTTGTGTCCAGGGAGAGATAGAGCCGCAGGGAAGAGCAAAAGGAAAACCAAAAAGAGACAACCTGAACCTTCTCATGGTCATTTCAGCTTTTTTCTTGCTCATATTGCCAAGTTGCTCCTTTATTCTACCCCTTATTTTTATACTATATCCACTAATCCTTTTTCCGTCTTTCAGGTGCCTTATCTGCAGATTCGGGAAAATAATTGGACACTCAATGCTGACTTGAAGGGTAGATGGAATGTAAGATTTGATTTATGAGTACAATTGGCATGCTCTTTTGGAGGTAAGATATGTAGCTTCATAGTGCCATTTCTTTTTATTTCAGTTCTAATAGATTCTGAGAACTTATTCGCATAACCACGACAAATGACTGTGTTAAGGTTCTGTAATTAGAATGTTAAAAGGCTATTGTGGGAGGATTCAATTTTCACAACTTATTTTGAATCCATAGTAAAGGCTGAACTTTCGCTCATGGTTTAGGCTTGACCTTTTGATGATACTCATGCATGGAAGTATTCCTTTGCTAGAGTTACTTGGACACACAATTTCATTGAGTTGTGCTGATTGTGTGATTTACCCAAGAAGCTCAGTCCGGCATGGATAATACATCTGCAGGGCACACTTGAAAAATGAAAATGAGTAGACTCGAGGATTGTGTGATGCCCTTTGCTTTGTGGCCTAAAGACCAAATAAATCCAAACCTTTAAATGAAATTGCAAATTTAACCAAACATTTTAATTTTTGCAATTATAACCAAATTGCAAAGGTTCGTTGCAATTTTAACTAAACATTTTAATTTTTGCAATTATAACCAAATTGCAAAGGTTTGTTGCAATTTTAATCAAATCTTTACCGTGACTAATTAAATCTAAACCTTTTAATTGAAATGCAATTTTAACTAAAATTTGAAATTTTTGGTGTGATTTTGAATTTCATTTCAAGTTTATATAATCCTTAAATTGCCATTCATCTAAATAGACATAAATAAAATTCCATCACATTTATTAAAATTTAAAAATTTGCAACTTTATTTTAAACAATTGGTCAAAATTGTATTTCAATCAAAAGGTTTGGATTTAATTGGTCATTAGTAAATGTTTGGTTAAAATTGCAATTAAACTTTGAAATTTGGTTAAAATGGCAAAAATAAAAGGCTTTGGTTAAATTTGCAAATTCATTTAAAGGTTTAGATTTATTCGACTATTAGGCCTTGATTTATTATGTGAGCCCAAGTCCACTGTCTAGTTTTTGTATATTTTAAAAGTAAAGGAAGCTGAAAGGTCTCTCCAGGATTCATGAGAGCCACCAGTAATAAATGACTTTGTTCGCAGGTCTATTCATTTTAGTTACTGTTAGCCTGTTAGCCAAGGATGTGAAACAAACCTCTCAATTTTATGTTTTTCATATTAGCTCTAATTAATGAAGGCAATTTCATGCTGTTACATGCAGGCATGATGGGAGAGAGGTGCAGCGAGATGATCTGAGGAAAATGCTGTTTCCAGGTTGATTTTGATAGACAAAATGCTCATATTTTTGTATCACTTAGGAACTGTGGTTCGCCTTTTAGTCTTTTAGGCCTCATGATGTTGCTTGAAATAACGAACACAAAATTCACATTTTCAGAGAAGATGAAAAGATTGAATATTTATATACAATTTCCCATCATTCATTGCATATCCTTGTGTGTAGAGAAATACCATTGCACACGGCAGCACAGCATGTGAGACAATGGCCATATATAGTCAGAGAGGGTTGAGGCTATGCTAGATACTACAATGAAACTGATCCCCATAGGGAGGAGAAAGTATAGCAGTGGCTAAATTCTTGTCAAATTTAGTTTGCTACTTTTCAAACCCATGATTATCTGTTGTCTTCTGGCATCCATCAGGGCTTAAAACCATTTCACGGACACTGCTACATGCTTCTGTTCATGAAGGGGTTGGCTTTGTACCTCTTACACAATGTTTGGGAACAATTTTGAGAGGAAAGAAAATGAATGAAATCTTATCATATTATGTTGAAAATACAATTATACCTTTTGTTATTATTATTATTATTATTATTATTATTATTATAAGAGGGACAATTTTCAAATTTAAATCATTTTTTAGTTTAGAGGAAAAATTATATTGGGTTCCTTGTACTTTTTTTCCACTCATTTTCTGTGTCTTCCCAAGCAATTAAAAATTGGGAATATTCTACTAGTTTCCTGCCACCTTTTCTTTTCTTCCATTTTCCACACCTTCCCAAACATAGTGTTAGTGATGCAGAGGTCAACGGTAATGAAAGATATGAGAGTGAAACTTAAATCCCTCATTGCTAGTTGAGCAGGTGGTGAGGGGTAAGAGGACCACCTTAATCCCAGCAGCACAAACCAGATATATTGCATTGGTAAAGTTGTAGATCAAAGATCACTCACCTCCCTTACTACTGTTTCACCTCAATTACTACTGTTTTACGAACTGGATTGGTTGAATCAGGAATTGATAGCTGGTCCAGTCTTGAAATAGCATAAATTTTTTTTTTTAAAAAAGAGTCAAAATCAGAATTTAACCTATTAAATCGATTAAAAATCGAATTATCATTAATTTTTTTTATAAAAATAATAAAAAAAAAACTGTATTTTTTAAAATACCAATCTGACCTATTGTTCTAAATCTAATAGTGGCAGTGCATTCTTTTAGATCTCAAAAAGTCAATAAAACAAGAATGGTGTTCGATGTTAATAGGTCGCAAGTAAATTTAATCATGCAACGTACCGAACAGAATAAATCGTTGGTGGTGTAGGAAAAACTATACGCATCACTAATGACAACATAAAATCTATACATTTGTGGTGATTATAATATTCGAAATAAATGAACCAATTTTGGTGTAAAAATCTTGTGAATTACTTGTTATCTGTTCCTAATATATATG
>CANYLF010542827.1:0-10299 GCA_948193215.1 Bocquillonia castaneifolia | reverse complement strand
AAAAGAAATCAAATGTTAGCCAAAAACGGTGTTAGCCCTCCATCTTCCTTCAGAAAAACCGGAACTACTATCGTTGGTTTAATTTTTCAGGTATTGTAATGCGTTTATTTTGTTTATATTTATTATCGGTGTGAAATTTTTGTAAAGTTATATTTTTCTCATAGATATTTGTTATTGTTTTCTTTGTGCTGATTTAGTTGGACTGTTACTCTATTTTTGTAGTTTTGGATTGTTCTTTTAGCTAGTTATACTGTTATTGTGATTTTAATTCTATCTATCAAATTTGTTTGTTGGTGTAGAGCCCATATGTATAGATTGTTAGTTGGTGTAGGGCGGATATGTATATATTGTTAGTTGGTGTAGAGTGAATTTGTATGATTGTTAGTATGGATATGTATAGGATAGTGGAATATTGATGTTTTTTTGTTTTTTAATTTTTGTTAATGGATGCTGCTAGCTTGAGCAATGTCGAGACTAGTTAGTTAGTGTTGTCTAGGAACAGTGTTAAGTTTTCTTTCAGTGCTGTAACTAGCTGGATCATTCAAAATTGCTGTTTCCCTGATTGCTGGTTTTGTGTTTTCTCGTATTTTTCCTTTTGAGCTTATAACCTTATACATGTGTTATTGTGTATTTTTTTGTGTTTCAAACTCATCTTTTATGTTGATGGATGTGCTTTAACTTGGGACTTATCAAGTTGTGTGGGTTTAGTATGGTATACATGGCACCGACTTAGTTGGATTGTAGTTTATGACTGAAATTTTCTTACATGTGATGTGATCACGAGTGTCTCAGGATTCATGGATTGAATTTATGTCTGTTTGAGATATTTTTATGGACATCATTTGGTAACAAATTTGATTCTCAAAATTATGTCCAGTTCTTATTTACTTCGGCTACAGATTATGTAGTCAATCCTACAGGATTGTGACCCCTAACTTTTGCAATTTATGGGATTATGTTTTTGTATTAGCTATGCCAGAGTTCACCTATCAAGACTATTACTGACTGTGGATATACAGGGATGGCCAATCTAGATTGGAATGTGCTAGGTTTTCTTGTTTATTGATGTTGGTTGCTTCAATGAGCCTCATTGAGGCTATCATTGAGATTAATAAGTTTGTTAGTATATTCTCTGGGCATAATATTAGTCTTTTATCTCCTGTCTTAATAGCTCTAGCAAAACTCTTTTGCTTAGTTGTGATATTCTCTTATGCTGTCCTGTCTTCTTTTTATTATATAATCTTATATGAACATTGTGGGGTCATTTGTGTGCTTCTAGCTCTCATAGGTCATATCAATGAAAGTTTAGTAGGGTATTCCTGTTGAGTTGGGTGAGTTTAGCATTTTATCCTATACTGAGCCAAAACTTGGTTTACAATTTATGACACAACTCTGCTTGCTTGTGATGAGAAACTGAACATCTCAGGATTCACTGATTGGATTTAGACTTGTACCATATAATCCTTACTAGTTAGGAGGAAGAAGCCAACCTTCATCTTCTTGACTAGAAGATGGATGGACATTAAACACAAGCACCCAACTGTTTTTTGAAGTAGCCATACCAGGGAGACTTGCATAGCGGAGCGAATAGTTGTGAGGGTAAGCATCCTTAAACTGAGCCATTTGTGAGTATCTTGGAGCTATGGGTTCTAAGAGAGGGGCTATTGTACTTCTTATTATCAACATGATCTGATAATAAGGGAAAATGTGAAAATTTGGAGGTTGGGCGGTCAAGTGGGGTGATCACTAAGAGAATAAAATACAGTAAAATTACAATAAAAGCATAAATGGTTAGGGTTTCCTGTTCTTTTACCTTTTTACATTAATTTCAATAGCATGAGTGATTATTATTAACTCTAGTCGGTCCAGAGTTGCAATTTGGACCTGCCCGTTTTAGTTTGGATTAAAATGTGAATTAGATGCACTGCATATGTTGGTTTTCTGCTGCCCTATAAATACCCACAACACACTCATAGATACAAATATTTCTTGTTTACGTTCAAACTGGTGTTAACTTTCAAAAACTTGAATAATTAACTTATCGTCTTTAGTTTACTTTCTTGACATGAGAGAACTAAGGCATAAAGTCTCAGGCAAACTGAAACACATAAAAAACAGTAATTATAAATTAAAAGCTGAGCTTTGGAAGAAAGGCTATGGTGCTTAATTTAAAAATGTGGTGTGTGGCTCTGTAGCCATTGCTTGAATTCTGACAATTCCTTGCCACATGTTGTTCGATCCATGTTTTGTTAAGAACTTGAAACCTTAGCAATATGGACTTGAAAATTTGTATAATGTCATGATTGTTTTTTAATAAAATTTCTTCTTTTTTCCATTTTAGGATGGTGTTATTCTTGGGGCAGATACTAGAGCAACAGAAGGACCCATAGTTTGTGATAAGAACTGTGAGAAGATTCATTATATGGCACCCAACATTTATTGCTGTGGAGCAGGAACTGCTGCTGATACAGAGGCCGTGACAGGTGTTTTCATGATCATTTTTTAATATGGCATTAGCACGGTTGTAACATTCCATTAAACAAGCTGGACACTTGTTTTTATATCTTTTTATTAATTTCCATTTTGCTATGGTGTTTGCGTTTGTGTAGACATGGTCAGCTCACAGCTGCAGCTACACCGCTACCATACTGGCCGAGAATCCAGGGTTATTACAGCGCTGACTCTTCTTAAGAAGCATCTTTTCAGGTTGAGTTTCTTTTGTTTTAACTTTATTTAGTTTTGCAGCATCTCTCCTTATATTGTACACACACATTGACTGTTGTTTAATGCTTGATCTAGCTATCAAGGTTATGTCTCAGCTGCTCTGGTGCTTGGTGGGGTGGACTGCACTGGGCCTCATTTACATACTGTGAGTTTTGTTGTAATTATATGTGCTTTTGCATCCGGATCTGTTCTTTAGCTTGTAAAACCGCCTTGAAGTTGACGGGGCGCAGAAGAGGCCCACTTCCTTAATGAAGTTATGCCAGATGTTCTCCTTTTGTTTTGTATAATTGCTTTCGAATGCAACTTTTATGTTGCAGATATATCCGCATGGATCAACTGACACGTTGCCATTTGCTACAATGGGTTCTGGTTCTCTTGCTGCGATGTCTATTTTTGAATCAAAGTACAGAGAAGGCTTGAATGTAAGTCTGAAAATTTTTTAGATGCTGCA
Source organism: Bocquillonia castaneifolia (assembly GCA_948193215.1). Taxonomy (NCBI): domain Eukaryota; kingdom Viridiplantae; phylum Streptophyta; class Magnoliopsida; order Malpighiales; family Euphorbiaceae; genus Bocquillonia; species Bocquillonia castaneifolia. Next base: position 7,124 of record CANYLF010542827.1, on the reverse strand, counting down.
ATATGATATTTCAATCTCAGTACAGTTTAGAATCAATTATGATCCAATGGTGCCAGGGATCTGGTTTGATGATTGTTAGTGGAGGAGTGTTTATTGATTGTCTGATTGGCTGCATGAATATGGTATTGCTTTTTATATACTTCATTTACCGAATCTCATATAAGAGTATTCTCTTTGTAGAGAGATGAAGGTATAAAGCTTGTAACCGAAGCTATATGCTCCGGTGTTTTTAATGACCTGGGGAGTGGTAGCAATGTTGATGTTTGTGTTATTACAAAGGTTTGTTTTTTTTCTATCCAGTCCCCCTCATCTTTGTTGGAATATCTCTTGAGCTCATATTGATGTAAGTCTTCCTGTGTATATGTGGTGGGCCAGGGACACAAGGAATATTTGAGGAACCACTTGTTACCAAACCCACGTACCTATATCAATCCAAGAGGCTATGCTTTTACAAAAAAGATTGGTGAGTTTTATTTTATTTTTTTTAATATGGTTTTACATATTCTTCTTTTCAACTATGATATTGAGTTCTAATCAATATAGTATGGAAAGTTGTGCAATGTTTGCATTTTTTAGAGGAAAATGATGATAAGGTTTATGAGGATACTGTACATTCTTTGAGTAAACTTAAATGAAAAATCTCTCTCCCGCATTTAGGTTTTATGATATGATTATGTCTAGAATATGTAAATATCTTGATTCTTGACTTTGGAGCTTGATGTTATGCTCTGCTGTATAGAAAGTAATGCACAGTGGATGAGCACCACTGGCTCTGCATTAGTATTTTGCTTCCTCTCAAGTGCAATGTAAATTTTTACGACATTGTTTCCTTTCTTAGAAGGGGCTCGCTATCTTTAGCTTTGTGAATGTTATTGTCATGCAATGTAAGGTGCACTGCATTTTTTTGATTAATGTTTTTATTTCTCATATGTTGAAATGTAGCTAGTAGTGCAATGAGGATGATTGTTATAACTTTGGTGTGATCAATCTCATATGTACTAGTTTGAAAAGTGGGATGACTTCAATGTTCAACTTCATTTGTGTATCTATCTTTTTTCTTAATTATTTTTTTTTGGGTTTGCAGAGGTGCTATTGACAAAGATTACACCTTTGAAGGAGACGACAAAGGAAGCGATTGAGGGAGGTGAAGCCATGGAAGAGTGAAAAACATAAGGGACTGTTGTTGATGGAAGAGTGAAAAACATCAGGATTGTTGTTGATGATATGGTCATTGTGGGATATTGTATTTTGGAATATTTAGTTCTAAAACTTGGTATGAATATAATTAGGAAGACTACTACCTAGGTGAAGAATTCATGTGTTCCATCACCTAATTGAATTTTTCAACATTGCGTGAAATTTCATGGCAGGAAAGTACTATTCAGGAGCAATGAAAATCGTTTTTTTTTAAAGAAAAAATACAAGCTGGTCACAATAGCCTAAAATAATTAACAGTTGCAAAGTTGATTTGCGAGAATATGTTGCATTTTTCTGGTGGTAGGATAGCATTCACAAATTATCATTTTCTCTAATGCCTACACTCACTTGGCTCTACAATCTTTGATCTGTGGGTTCATCTGATAGTTGTTGTGTTGTCGTGGAAGATTAGTAGAACATTGGGATCATTTATTGATCCAGTTTTGCAGTGATTGAATCTGATTAAAAGCAGTTGATTTCATGGTCATGAACATGAGTGTCTGAGGTTCTATTGCCTTCCAATTACTCTAGAGAGGGATTTATTAGGGTGACGGTATATATCAAGACCCCGGAACTTATACACTTTTATACATTAGGTCCGTCAACTTCTATTTAATCATTTTGAATCCCTTAATTTCACAAATTAATTGAACTCACACTTTCACTAATGAAATAATTTAAAGTTGAACTCAAATATCTGAAAATGTAAAAAAATATCCTAATACTAAAAATAATAAGAAACCAAATACAAAGATATTTTTATAATAAATTTAGGATTCTTAACTTGCAAATTTTAGTACATATTCATACATCTCTTACTTACTATTATTAAATTTGACTTTGACAAGCATTCTAAACTTAATTTTGAAGTTAATTTTATACATATCAAATTTGACTATAACAAGCATTCTAAACTTATCATTCCGACTTTGAAGTTCATTTTGTACATCTTCAATTTGAGTTTATCTTAAACTAATATAGTTTTATTTACCGAGTATAAGTTTAAAGTCTTAAAATTAAGTTGTATTTTGAGGACCGGTTGCAAAATTGTTATAACAAGTTTATTGTTTGTTTGATTTACACATCAAATGATAAGTTAAAAAAAAAAAAAGACTTGTATCAACTGATTCACATAGTTGAGAGAATCAAATCAACCGATTTGTAGTTGATAAGTCTAATGTACAAAACTCTATAAGTTCAGGGGTCTCAAAATGCTTTTTTCATTCATTCATATATATATATATCATAACATACATATATGTATAATTATTTTTGAATCACTTCAAATTGATTCACATATTTAATATGACTTAAAAAAAATTCTTAAAGTGTTGTATTTCTTCAATCTAGCTTTATATTCATTTATAATATACTTAGATAGACCTTAAAAATCAATTTAGAAAAATTATAGAAGTTAAATACAAAAAAGTTACTATTGGGGCAGCATCCTAAAAAAAATAGAACCGAAATTCATGTTTGAAAACTTAGATTATTTCACCACCCTAATGAACTATTTTTGACCTGAATTTTATAGGGTTTTTAGGGGACTTATTGAAGTATCTAATGATAAAAAATTTAGAGTAAAAACTGTTGATTAACCAGCTTCAATTTGCTTCACAAACTTAGGTAAAACAGTCTCAAAATTTAAGACAGTGTATAAAATATTATACATAACATTCCATCTTGTAAATTTTCAGACAACATTATTCTTTTTCATAAACTTGTTTATTCACTAAATCATACACATATTATAATCATATTTTACATTCCCAAAATGCCCTGTGCAACATGTATTCTCCTCTGACCCACCTGATTATGTTGATGATGTAAAATTGGAGTAATGAATAGCTAGGACTTTATACTAGCATGCAGACCTAGGAAAAATTGCCAAGGGGTGAGCTAGCTACTCAATAAGCATTTAATTTACTAAACTACAATATACTAAGCAAAAATTACCAAAGACTATATAAACTCATAAATTATACAATTAATTCATAAATAATCTCAATTCAACCCATTTTCAAATTTCAACCAAATAAACAATTCCATTTCATAACCCCAAACAATTCACAATTTTTTTTCACTCTCAACTCATAAAAGTCTCAACAAACATAATCATCCCGATTCTTTCAATTTTGAACACATTCACAATTCAACAATAACACATTATCAATCACATAATCAATTAACTCACATAAATGATCCATTTATGAGAAAGGTAACATATCCTCACAATTTCCTTTCCAATTCTCACATTTCATTTCAAATTTCATGGTGGCCACCTAGTAAGGCTATCTTGCTCGGCTTAGTCTCACTATCTCACAATAATCATGGGCAGCTATCTGCTCGGCTCAGCTTTCCTACATCACTCTTTTTCTTTCAGTGAAGCTATCCGCTCGGCTTAACTTCACTATCACACGCTTAATCGCACAAAACCACATTTCTCATAAATTTCACATCAATGTGAGACACAACACAATCACAACCAATTCACTTCACAACACATCACAACCAATTCATAAAATCTCAATTCAATCAATATCTTATCAATTCACCATTCAAAGAAAATCAACTTTCAAATTTCAACTCACTCCACCAAAAGCATATTACTTAAATAACATAAAAAAATTCCATTTAATTCAACCACTACCAATTCAACAATCCAAGAGCATCAAATTATCACTCAATCAACTAGAACATATCAATTAAACTAACATAGCAATTTGCACTCAATATACACAAAGTTTAGTCTATTAAATACTTACCAAAAGTATAGGACAACAAGTAGTCCTAATGATCTTTTCTTTTAACTTCCTTACCTTTGGATTCACCTATTCACATAATCAATTCAAAATACAATTCAATAACAAACATATACATATTCTCATAATTAATCTGCCTACATCATAAAAATTTAATAAATGAATACCTATACATGATTTAATATGATGAATGATACATGACAACATATATGTATATGTAGACAGCTTACATATACTGATTTTAAAAATTCACCAGAAATTATTTACACCTGATAAAATTCAAAAATTTTATAGGGTTATACTTCCATCAAATTAGAAACTGTAGCAACAAGAATCACCTCAAAATCATTTGTATAAATAAAGTTATAATTTTTCTAATACAGCTACTCCTAATCCCGTATAAACAGAGTAGTCCAAAGTTTGACCTTCAAAACCTAACCAAATGGATGAATTTTCTTCTGAAATTTTATAGGGTTGTAGAGGACCTCCTAAATTTTTCATGTCCACCAATTTTGTCCAATAGAGGACCTCCTAAATTTTTCATGTCCACCAATTTCGTCCAATTTGGACTTGTATAACTCAAGTTATGATCAATATACTAATGCTGTTTTTCAGAGTATAAAACAAAAATTAATACTTTGAATAAATTCATGTATAAACTTCAAAATAATATTATTTCTACAAATTAATACATGATTCATACTTAATCAAGTCTTAATAACATGATTACTACTTAAAATCAGATTTTCTCCTAATTTCTACATGAACCCTAATTTAATTAAAATTCTACAAAAGAAAATACTTACCTCAATTGTCTTCTAAACCTTCAGTTAAATCTACCAACAATAAAACCTTCTACAAACCTTTTTTTATTATTATTACCAAAGGCTTTAAAGATGTTATTAATGGTGTTTGAAAGAAAAAGGGAGAAAGAAGAGAAGAAGAAATGAAAGGATACGTAAAGATAAGAAGAAGAAAGGATAAGGGTAATGTGGTGGTGTTGGTGGATTTGTCCACTAATTAATCATCATCATCATCATCATCATCATCATCATCATTGTTGTTGTTATTATTATTATTATTATTATTATTATTATTATTATTATTTATCATCTTTGCACTTATACACTCTCTCACACTCCCTCAATTAAAATTCTATCAACCAATAAACCTTCAATCAAACTTATACTACAAATAACTACTTTAACTTTTCTTTCAATTAGGTCCTTACTCTAACCTAACTTCCATAACTTTACTACACACAATATTCTTCCACCACATTATATTAAACAATGTATCACACATAAATATGATGCAAATGATATGATTTATGATGTGGTAATGCATAATATATTATTTTCTAATTTAATTTTTTTACGATCATGACAATTCTCTCTCACTTAGGAAATTTCATCCCCAAAATTCACTACTCACAGCTAGTCATGTCAAATAAATACGGGTACTTAACCCTCATATGCTCCTCTACTTCCCAGGTTGTTTCCTTGGATGAATGTTGACTCCGCTTCACTTTCACCATAGGAATTTCGTTGCTTCTCAATTTTCTGACTTGTCGATCTAATATCTCAACCGGTTCTTCCATATAGGTCAAGTTTTTTGAAATTTCTAGTTCTGGAGGTTGAATAATATGGCTCGGGTCTAATTGATATCGTCGAATTATAGAAACATGAAAAACATTATGCACCTGAGCTAATTCTGGAGGTAATGCAAGTCTATAAGCTAAAGGACCAACCTGCTCTAAAATCTCATATGGCCCAATGTACCGATGACTTAGTTTACCCTGTTTATTGAATCACAATATACGGTATACCCCTCCAGGGTGAAACCTGCAAGAACACTTTATCTCCCACTTCATATTCAATGTCTCTTCTATGCTTGTCTACATAACTTTTCTGCCTATCTTGAGCCGCTTTGATAAACTGCTTTATCACTTTAATCTTATCATATGTTTCTTGAACAATCTCTGGGCCTTCTAACTATCTTAAACCTTCTACATCCCAACACACAGGACTTCTACATTTTCTCCCATATAAAGCTTCATATGGTGGCATACAAATACTAGAATGAAACCCATTATTATAAGCAAATTCCATGAGTGGTACCTGTTCATCCCAGTTCCCACTATACTCCAATGCACAAGCCCGAAGCATATCCTCAAAAGTCTAAATAGTTCTTTCAGATTGCCCGTCTGTCTGTGGATGAAAAGCAGTGCTGAAATGCAATTTAGTCCCCATTACCGCTGGCAGACTTTTCCAAAAATGAGATGTAAATCGAGGATCCATGTCTGATACAATAGAAATAGGTACACCATGCAGCCTAACAATTTCTTTCACATACAAATTGGCTAACTTGTCAAGTGAATCAGTCTGTTGAATAGGTAAAAAGTGTGCTGATTTTGTCAACCTATCCACTATTACCCAGACTGCATCATTTTTCCTAAAAGTGTGAGGTAAACCAATAATAAAATCCATAGTAATTCTCTACCATTTCCACTCAATTATAGTTAAAGATTGTAGTTTACCTACCGGTGATAGATGCTCTACTTTCACTTGTTGACAAGTTAGGCATTTAGCCATATACTCCGCTATTTCTTTCTTCATACCCGGCCACCAATAATGTGGTTTCAAGTTGTTGTACATTTTTGTACTCCCCGGATGCATTGAATAAGGAGAATTGTGAGCCTTCAGAAAATCTTTTGTTTCAATTCTATCACATTGAGTATGTAAACCCTAGTCTTCATAACCCATATTCCATCAGTTCGCTCTACCAATCCACTTGACTTGCCATCTTGCACTTTCTTATGTAACCTCCTCAACTTGACATCATTATTCTGTGCTTGCTTGATTTTATCAAGCATCTAGGGTCTAGTCTTCATTGTAGCCAATAATACCCCATTCTTCATTGAAAAATGCATATCCATAGCTCTCAATGAAATTAAGGAATTCATCTAATAAGAAGTCATACCTGCCACCCTTTTTAAAGTCTTCATGCTAAGTGCATCTGCCACAACATTTGCTTTGCCTAAGTGATAATCAATTATGCAGTCATAATCTTTCAAGAGTTCTATCCATCTTCTCTGTCTCAAGTTTAACTCTTTTTGAGTGGGTATGTACTTCAAACTCTTATGATCTGTAAAGATATGAAAAG